>CAVLJG010000006.1:33757150-33867741 GCA_963669975.1 Acanthoscelides obtectus
ATTCCAAGCCAATAGGCTGATGTGCCTATATTATCCGTAAATTACAGTTAGGGATTCGAGAGGAAATAGTAATGTTTTTGGAATGCCAAGGTAGATCGTTAAGGGTGATTATACAGGGTGTCTCAGATCTCAGATCTCTCGGATGCACCTGGAACACAAAAAAAATAAAATTTAGAAAAAAGATAGCTGCGAACGTATAAGAAAAAATTAAATGGATGAAGTCAGTCAAACAGACTCATACAATTAGTTCATACTCCCCTCTCATTTGACACTGCTTCAATCTAGCAATTTCTCTTCTGTCGTACCGGCAGTACGGACCGTTTGATAAAGTTGCTATGACTTACCTCGCCACTCGACAGCCGCTCGTCCTTTCTGTCAGACTAGTCAGTCATTGAGCAGATCTCAGGTAAAGTGCGTTCGCTGCGTTGCGCATAATTCTCTATCATTTCAAGTTTTTAAAGATACCTATGAACTATGATGACTGGGAAGGAGGGCGTCATAGCCCATATTTACGGCACCTAACACTTTCTGGATGACCCAGCATGTTATTTCATTGTATATCTATGCGGTTCCAATCCAAGAGACAGATGTGCATATGTTATTCGTAAATTACAGTTAGGGGTTCGAGAGGAAATAGTTATGTTTATCGAATATTAAGATAGATCTTCAAGAGGGATTGTACAGGGTATCCCAGAATAAGTTAAACATTTCTCGAATGTATGTATAACCCCAAAAATAATGAGCGCTTTCACGTTATACTGAATAGTAGCTTAATCAGTTTGATAGTAGTTTCATTTCACTTGGCTATCAGATCTGACAGTTTGTTGATTAAATGTTGCAAATTGTCAGAGTTACGTCACGGCTACAGCTCTGCAGTATACCTAAAAGCGCTGCAGCGCTGGACTAGAGCTGGCTCTTTTTGGGTATTCGGTTCCATGGCTTCGATTCAAAGCCAGTTTAACGGCTAATAAACTCTCGAAAAAGTATTCTACTTTTATTTAATACCATCTATATAAAGGGTGGCCCATCTATGTGAGGACGGAATATTACTCATAAACACATACATTTTGGGAAAAACTATTTATGGCATGTTATACATGAAATTTCAGGGCTCATTTCTAAAATATTTTAAATTATACAGGGTGTCCCAATTTTGACCTACATATCAAAGTTGTGATTTTTTAAACGGAATTCCCCAAATTTTATTTCATATTTGGATAAACCTATTCAAAAGAAGAAGATTGATATAACATACTATGGGGTTTTGGCAATTGCCTAGTGAGGTATAAGGTGTTTTGTTCAGAAAAACCGTTCACTTCGCCAAACCCTCAATCCGCCATTTTGAAATTTGGTGTGCTGAATATTGTATCAAAAAACTTACACACCTCAGTTTTTATCCAATTTGTTACTTTTTCGAATTTTCATTTTTGCTCATACAGTCAAAAATGCGAATTGTACTTTTTCTCAAAAATTTCAAATGCATCACCCTGTATATTTGTGTAAGTTTGGATCCAATTTTTCGTAAGGTTTTTTTTGGTATAAGGTTTGATTCAGATAAAATCACTAGATTTTGAGTTACTTAACTTTTAATAGAAGAACACACCAAAATTAAGAAAAACAATCACATCATCCATGAAAACAAAAGACAACCAGTGGGCTTCACTAAGAGTACAGATTTGACGTAAAAACAAAAAACAATCAGAACAGTATAAATCAGCTTTAAGCCTAATAGAGAAAAACAACTATAACAGCAACATAAACAAGCAACTATCACTACTCAAGACCTAATATACAAAAACTGCTCAAAAATATCTCCACCATGTTGAATAAATAGCCATAGTCTTTGGATAAATCACCGTTGTATTTTTTTTATACATCCGTCACCATGTGTTCCCTTCTGTTCAGAAAAGCATCCTTAATCCTTTCCTTCATACTTTTCGGGGTAGATGGTGGATATCTATAAACCTCTTGCTTAACTTAGCCCCATAGGTAGAAGTCCATCGGGTGTCATATCTGGTGATCTAGGAGGCCAAGATATAGGCCCATCACGACCGATCCAACGATTGTTATACCAGGTGTCCAAATAGATACGCACACGATTATGATAATACGCAGGTGCGCCGTCATGTTGGAAGTACATATGCATCCGAGTTTGCAGGTTAACATCCTCGAAAAGCAAAGGCAAATGCTCGATCAAAAAAGTATGCTGTACCTGTTAATGTGTTGTCGAAAAAGAAAGGCCCGATAACTTGTCTGCCAATAACTCCTCCCCGAACATTCAAGCTCCATTTATTTTGGAAATCTATTTGCCTAATCCACTCAGAGTTTTCCTTCGCATAATAGTGCATGTTATGCCTGTTAACAATACCTTTGCTGTAAAAAGTTAGCTCATCGCTAAAAAGAACCTTATCCATGAAAGTAGTGTATTCAATCACTTTATTTAGCATTATTCTACTAAACTCCATTCGAGCTGCGAAATCCTGAGGACGAAGGTCTTGATGCAAGCATAGGTGATATGGATGGTACCTATGCTTGTGAATAATCTAGTTCTGCATATATCAGTTTCTGCTCCAATTTGCCGTGCACTTAAATGGGGATTTTCCTGCAACTTTAATAGAACCTACAACTGATTCGCCTCATTGGTGACACTTGGATTATTTATACATTTTTTACTATATTCCACTGCTCCACTTGATTCAAAACGTTCTCATAGTGTGGAAAATGTGTCCGGCCGTGGATGTCGCATATTAGGGTACCGTTGCTTATAAATGCGAGATGCTATGAAACTACGAGTATTTCTTTGGGCTTCGCCCAAAACGAACACCATATTCACCATTTCTTCTTTAGAAAAATTCATTTTCAAACACGTTTTTATTATAATGCTCACAAAGCTAATTTTGACAGTTTGTAACTAATCAACAATTTATTTGTTTCCAAGGATGATATTTTAGAGAATTAAGCTGTTCCATAAAAGACGTGCTAATAAACTAAGCTAAGCACCTCTTCATTCGTGATTCTGTCTACCCACGATATCCTTCGGCAAAGATCTATTTCGAACACATCTATTTGTCTAACAAAGTAGTCAGTTTTCAGCGCGGTATAAAAGAATAGGGAACATGTAGCAGCGCAGGTGGATACGGAGTTGTAGATCGTGATCCAGGCTAGTGAACAGGTGTTCCATAGAAATTAAGGTTTTCCTAGCTTGTTCAATCTGTAAAACTATTTATTATTTGGAATGCTGCCTAATACACCGAGATATTTTGGGGATGACACTTGTTTTACTACTATCTATTTATTCGAACGGCCGCTTATTTCCTTTACCTAAACGGAAGTAGTGTGTTCGAGGAAAAAAACTTGGTCATGGCTTTTAATTTATGCTATCCATCGGCAGAACATTCCGTGCTCAAATTACCAAGATCAGTATAACAATCCAATAGAGCAGCTGGCGCGGTCCTTATGTCCATCCTCCACCATAAAACTTCGGGAACATCTCTATAGCGAACCGTCCTGCTACCGTCCTTAATAAGGCCCCGATGTGGATATGGCCATGGCGCTGGGCAGTTTGCGAACTGGCAAAGTGCTCGTCGGCTATCGACGAGACAGGCGGCGCTGACCGTATCTGTAGCGCCATCTTGTGTTTATGGCTTGTCGGACACCGGCATTAACACGTCCAATATCCGGAGCAGAGGCGGCAAATCGCCGCCATCGGACAAGACATTACGACCGGTTATGAATGACGTGACCGTTCGCTCATACGAAGGGATGGTGAGCGGCATGAAGATACGATATGTGAGCTGTTATGACAGAATATCCCTAGTAGCATAATGACGTCATTTCAGACTCTTGACGCCATGCGACTAATTGATAGCGAATGTAAGACAGTGTTGCCTTATACTCTTGTTTAACTACCATCACTAGAAGAATTCGGTTGGAATCAGTACCTGAGCGGAAACTAGCGGATATACAGTTTTTTTATACTGATGCACCCGCGAATTATAAATATGTAAACAACGAAAGACTTTTTGAAAAAGTGACTTTATTTAGCAGAATGAGTACTGGTCACATTTTTTTACAAGTACCTCCTATATATAACCTAGGGTAGAACAATGAATTGAAAAGTGCAAACCTCATTGAGTTCAATTTTTGACTGATTGATTGTTGGGTTCTTTAGTCTTCAAACGAGAGAAAGAGAGCAATTCTTTTTTTAAACAGAGTAGAAATACATTAAACGTCAATGTACAAAAAATAGATGTAATCCTTGAGTGGAAACTTTGTGTGAAAATCTGAGATCTCTAATTTAGCTTGCAAGAAAACATTATTCAGTTGGATATCTGAATGACCCTTTACATTAGTATTTTCAAACAACTTATTCCTAGCATAGTTCACTTCCATATTAGGTACATACAAAGGTTTCGGAATATCAGAAGTCTTCAAATATCCAATCAATAAATATTTAACATTTTCAACTGATAACAGGAGATCGATTTATTTTCTCTCTTTGGTATAATCTTCATATACTGGACTAGTCTTGTTAGTGTTCACCGAATAATTGTCATGTTTTAATTCGATTACTTTTGAAAGTGGGCCTTTTGCCAAGAATGTAAAGTTTATTTACCAAAAATAACGATAACATTGTACAATGAAAATGAGAGCGTACAAAGTTTAGAATGGTAAACAAACAGGAAACTCACAGAAGCAAGTTTGTGCGCGGGATTGTACAAAATACAAAGATATTAATCTGGTATTTTCACCTTCACATCATCGTCGACATTTGGTTTGTATCCAATTATGGGGTTCAACATTACAAGTGCTGCTTTAGCTTTTGTAGATGAGCGTTTATGAGAGATCTTGCCGACAGCCTCTTGTTAAGCTCAATTCCAAGGTATCTTATTTCTCCACGTAGTGGCACCGCTTCGTTACCTATTGTATATATTTCGGTGTTCCCGCGCAAAACTGAACAGGATACAGTCTTTTGTGCATTACACTTCGGTCCCCACATATTGTAATAGTCTATTAATCTGCGCGCGGTCCATTCCATACGGATAATGGACATAGGTCATATGCGTACTTTGAGAAAAAAATTCCCGCAATGTAGTTGGAAGGTCCGACACATAGCAAACCATAACATTTTACCCAATGCATACTCAATGACATTATAAGTGTTACAGCCAGAAAAAAATGATTTCTTCAACTTGATTTTTTGGCAATGAGGTATTCCTACATCAAAAATGAAACGATAACATTCTCACGAAATTTTATTTACATGTAATAAGAGAAAAAATTAATGTGTTGGGGGACCCCGCAGCTGAATACACTCCTGTATTCGTCAAGGCATCGATAAACTCGAACTTCATGGATTAGCTGTGGCAGGGTCTGTGGCGGATGGTGCAAACTGTCTCCTCCTCATTATATCCCACACATATTCGATGGGATTTAAATCCGTTGAACGGGGTGACCACGGCAAAACAATAACGCCTGCTGTTTGAAGAACGTCCGTAGTATGACGAGCAGTATGGAGAAGTGCGTTGTCTTGCTGAAAAAGGACGTGTGGACGGCCCTCTAGATACGGCAGTAAAGTGGTTTGTAGGACATCATCAACATAACGCACAGCAGCCATATTGCGTTGAACAAAGAGAAGGGGTGAGCGGCTACCATAGGAAATAGCCCCCCAAGCCATTACTCCAACAGTCCTGTATACATGCCTTTCAACAGCAAATTCAATACTCGGCGGCGTCTCACTCTTCTGCGACCATCATGCGTACCTAGAAAGTATCGCGATTCGTCGCTGAAGATGAGTATGCTATTCTGTCTCCCAATGTTGCCATTCTCTGTTGCAGTTCGAACGTTGAAGACAGTGGTCCGCAGTCAGAGGAAGAACTAACCGTGAATGGTATGAGAAAAGTCCAAAGGTCGAAATGCGGCAATAGAGTGCACGCATAGTAATAGGACTACGTCTTCTCAAAACCATTGGTCAGCGATCTGACGCGTAGTAGCAAAACGGTCTCGTAGGGATTGTTGTCGGAAGCGCCTATCTTGATGTGGTACGCCTCGGTTGACCAATAGGCCTTCTTCGTGTTCCTCTACCTTCTTCTGTCCACACACGACACTCACGCATTACCGCCATTGCAGTCCAGTTAACACAACGGCCAGGCAATTATTCAGCCTCTGTCAAAGTCGCTAACACGGTGATAATTTGGACGTCTTCGAACTCGAGGCAATATCTTCACTACTCAGCTCTCAGAAACTGATTTCTACACAAAAACTAAGAGAACATTTTAACAAAGGTAAACAAAAACAAAGATAAAACGTTGACATTGTTGCCACAACATGCTTTAAATATAGCCATTATGTTACCAAAAAATAAGTTGAAGAAATTATGTTTTCTGGGTGTAACGCTTCTAATATCATTGAGTATAGGGTCACAAATATCAGACTAGAATCACCAATCTACTAGCTATTCAAAATCGCACTACATCACATCTTAAGTATCATAATATATTTGTATGATCTTATTTAATAAACTACCTATTTATCCCAAGAAAAGTAGAAAACTATAACAAATTCAAGGACATCATGGAATTATTTTTGTAAAGCAACTGTTTCTATTCAATAAATGAATATCTGTATGCCAAATTCTAGGTGCTTCAGCAATATCTTGTAAGTATATTTTATCTTGTATGTTTGCCTTTTTAAAGTACTTTTCTTTGTACTGTACTTTCTATATGACTTGCCATATACAGGGTGTCCGGTAAATAGTACGACAAAAACATGGGGAAGATTAGCAAAAGGCAGATCTACAACATACCAAAAAATGACCCTAGTAAGACTTATTGTTTTTGAGATATTATTTTTTCGCCTTTTTGGAAAGCATGTAATTTATCGCAGTACTTTCCAGTAGTAGTCTAGTACATTTTTATTTCATTGCTGAATACCAAAGTTGAGTAAAATAGTTTTCTAAAATAAAAATTACGAGGAAGAAATTAGTTTGCCAAGTTTACCTACATATATTTATCGAAAATGGTATTTCATATGGCGGACCAACTATCTGAGAATATTTTGCAAAAAACATATCCTGTTATTTCTAGGAACCGCAACAAAAGATAGATTAAAAAAAGAGACAAAAAACAGTGAAACTTTCACTATGGTCATTTTTTAGTATGTTGTAGATCTGCCCTTTGACTATCGCCCCTATTTTTTTGTCGTACTATTTGCCGCATACCCTGCATACTGATGTGTCGTTTGTTTAAATAAAATACAGACATACAGACATGTCTACATGTTACGGGCATTCCATAAACGTGATTGTAAAAAACTCGGGTCGGAAAATTTTCTCCACGAATGAGATATTCTTGGCGCATATACTTCTATAGTCTGGAACCAAAACTTCCCAGAGTCTTTTAATATGGCGGGATTCGCGCGCACCAACTTTGCTGACGCAAAAGATCGCTGCGCTAGCATTACCGTATGACGTTTTGGTTACTCGAGTATAGCTTGACGACATGCTATTTGTAGTTTAATCATATTAGCAAATTTCTTCGAAATAATTGTAAAGTCGGGTTTTATCGATGCAAGTTGTTCAAGGCGGTATTTGAAACGTGCACGCATAAAATGGGTACATCAATTTTGGTGGGAAAACTTTTTATTCGACAAAGAATGAGACAACGTGTTTTTTGGGATTCAATTGAAAGTGTTGGCAAGAACAAAAAACTCTTCACATAAGATTTCTGGATATATATAAGACCTACAAAATGAGACCACACATGAAAAGATTCGACTAATAGTAAAAAAGTTGTAGCCGAAAACCGAAGCAAAATGCAGGTTTTGGCACTTGTTGCTAAAGCGACGATAATTTCACGCAGCTACTTGTAATTCTTGAAATCCGTAGACTTCAAACTTCTAAATAACCACAACAAAATGAAAGTGTATTGATCAAGTAGTTTTTGAAAATTTCTAATTGTTTATCCCAAAGCACCTGTCTTCCGGCCATCACTATTAGTTTACTGAACAATATAAACGGTTTGTGCAAAGTGCATTTTATAGGAAAATACACGAATTTACCTTGCCGATGTAAATCACAAATCATTCCAAAAGATAGTTGTTATTTTTATGTGAGAAAGGAAGGGTTACGTTTTTCTCTTATAAACAAATTCAAACATTTCGTATATGTGAGTAACTGAACAGATTCGCTACGATATTCCAAAAACAGGCTAACAACAAAGCAGTCTATCACCTTTATTTACGAAGAAAACAATTTTTTTTCAAGTTTTCTTCATACGCCTTAAAGTTTAAAAAAATATACCATACTGAAGTGCGTTGAACAGTTTGTAAAGTTAGCACGCAAACTGAAGACACAATTATGTTTCAAACTGTCTTAGATTAGTTAGTATGTAGCATGTGCTAAATGGCTGCATATAAGCAGGTTACGTAATCCAGTTTCTTTACGGAGAAATATAATTCGCTAGACTTTTTTTCTTAAAGTATTAATATAGTATACGCCTATTTTCGAAATCTCGTTCGATTAAAACGACTGCGGGTTCGAAATGTTGGAAAATAAACTTGAGAAAACGAAAAAACAGAAAAATATTAACCAATTGTAGCGAACTGACCGTCTTTAAAATTAGGCAAAATGTTCGGTATTGGACCTTAATACATCATTTAAAGTTTCAGCATTGTATCTTGTATGGGTTTCAAGAGTATTCTAATTGTTTATAACAGATTTAATATGCCTACAATGTTCGCTTGACTTTAGTCAGTGTATAGTGGTATAAACGTCTATGATCGCCTTCGACACGTGAGTTGTCCGTTTTTCGGAAACGCATCAAAGGGAATCGCCGGGTCATATTGATACTTGCCGTTTGACAAACTACTACGGACGCTCGTGTGGATGCTTGCACGATGATCGTGCCGATTATGAACGATCACACGATCAACCATCATCGCCGATAGTGAAATGCAGTCAAGAAGGATTAACGATTGCAGAACCGCAGGACGGAGGTTCGCATCCACCAAGCTCCTTTTTTGTATTATTTTTTTTCAAATTTGGAGAAACAAATGCTTTTTTACATTACGTGTACTTTTATTATATATTGTCTGAGAGAGAGTCTTATCGATAAAATGTCTCTATTCACCTTTCGCTATTGAAAGCTTTTTTAATGCACTACAAGTTAATTACCTCAAGTTAGTGGTGAAACACAATGTGCAGATATAAATACGAAAAAATAAGCAGCATTATGGTTGCTGTGGTTAATAAATACAAAATCTCAATGAATCTTTCATATAGTTTTATTCTATGCCCAATACAAATTTTAGATGCAAAAAAGAATTAGGTCTCTCAGAGATATTTGAAATTGCTTAGTTCCAGATTTTTTGTATATTTAACTTTCACGTTGTGCTAGGGCATCCTCTTTCTCATCACACCCGAAAAGTGAGATTTCCTTTGCGTTATGCTGCCATAATACAAAATACAAACTATGAAAAAATGTCTACGCTGTTGATGAAATGAGCATCTACGCTCAACAGTAACTTGATAAATACAAAAACCGTAGGTTAGCTCACTTAATTTTATAAGCATCCTCTGCGGCTCCATTTTGATCGCGTTCGAAAACTTGAGCGTGTTATGCTATGATCCGACATAATGTTTCCGAAACTTTGTCAAAGTAATATAAAAAAAACATATAAACACATAAATTGTTTATCGCGTGCGAAAAACTCTTTGATCGCAATAAAAGAACACAATGTGAGAAAGCATCTATTTCTCCAAGTTAAAAAAAATAATAGAGAAAAAAGGAGCTTTGTGGATACGAACCTCCGTCCTGCGGTTCTGCAATCATCAATCTTTTGTCAAGTGTCAAAATCACGTAACCCTTTTTTTACTATTTTGAGCACCTATCAGTAATTTGAATTACTCTTTATTGATTATAGAGCACCAATTTCTAGACCAAACCCTTTTTTTAATGATTTTTTTTTGTCCAATTCCATAGTTTATTGATTGAAAGATTTCTCACGTATTATATCTTTCTTTCTCAGCGATTCAGTATAGTTTTGAAATCTTTTGGACACTAACGTTATAGTGTTATTAACGACTATCTTAGAAATTTCCTCATAAAATATTGTTGGTCCCTCGTAGACAGATTTGGTTTTGCCTACAGTCCGCCCATTGGCAACCAGCGCGCCACCTTGTGATGCCTACACGTATTAGCCGTATATGTATGTTTACCTTCCTATCAAGATCTATAAAATTTGCTTTACTATCAAGATACCTTCTTTACCGGATTTTATCTGCTCCTTTTGATTTTCTATCGAACGTGCCTTCTTCAGGGCCACTTATTTAACCTTCTTTCAGGGGGTTGCGTGCGCAGACGATCCAGCGCCATTTTATTTTTCTTTCTGCTGTAGTTTTGGTTGTGTGTGGGCGTGTTTTTCGTTAACTTCCAGATTTTGGGATATTAACGCCCCAAACACCAGCTTATGGAGTAGTACCCTTTTATTTTGTACCTTACGTTTAGTTGTGTTGGTTTGGGATTTTAACCTTCAGCGGTAAGTTCTTTTTTATATACCATCGGACCAGGTCCATTAATGCTTGTCCTGAAATTTGTTCAATGTCTGCTTCCTTTTAGTGGAAAGGAATTGCGGAGAACCGCTATTCATACTCCGCCAGCTTTGTTTTGTAGCTGACTTGTAGCTGTTTCGCAGCCGATTTTATTGGAAGCCTTTGACAAAAAATCCTGATGTGAACAGGTAAGACTTTATTTAAATTGGGTATTTTATAGATATTAATAGGTTGATTGCTGCTGACTGAAATTCTTAGAGTGTTCTTGATTTTGTTTAGCATTTTACGTATTCAAATATGTGGCAGTGCCTACATGTCACTGTCCTTTGGGCTTATTAATCCTGATTTTGAATTTTGAGCTGCCATAACATATGTTAGAATAAGGGATAACTTTCTGAGGGCATATCACTTTGGTATATTTTTATCTTTTCTTGCCGTTGCAGAAAGAAAAAGTAAATTTCTAGTAACAGAGAATGTACATGGATTTTTCTTCAAGTTTGAGTGTTTTAAATGAGCAGCTTTATCTCAGACATAGAGTAGAGAGTAGATTTTTCTTTCTCTCTGTCTAGGGTTTTTATACCGGAAATTTTAGTAACGAGGCAACCAGCCCCTACCTTGTGACGTTCCTTGAGTCACTGCTTACTACTTGCCATTGGTTTTTCACCTGAGCGTTTGTGAGCTGAGGACATCTCAGCTGTGCCTAGCGCTGTAACTGGAAGGAGACCATTATTCACATAAGTCCACTATCCAGATAACTTTAGGTTCAGGCATTAAACTATTTGTAAGGCCTATATTTGTAAAGCCTTCTTAGGTGTACCATGGTAAACGTTTTGCAGGGTTAGTTATTACGGTCTAATAATTTTATTGTCAGGTAGTTTTGAATAATATCCTTTCTTTTAACTTGCACTCCAGTGGCGGAGCATATGTGCTGCTTGTTTTGATAATACGTATATTGTGATTATTTTTTTAATGTCTTGTTTTATTTCTGTCTCAGTGTACAGTTAATTATGTTTCATCTTTAGTATTAGATTCTTTTCTTTGTGTGGTGGTTAGGCAAAACAAGTTCCAACTGACATCTCGGGGATATGATTAGACTATTGGTCCTTGGACTCCACCACTGCGGTTCATATCTCAACCAGATCGCACTGTCGTCGAACGCTCGTTTCGATATCGCTGCATCATCATCATCAGATCGCCTCTACGTAACGCCGTAACTGCATAACTCATCGCTGCTCTCCCGCGATCAAATTTACGATGGTCGCGATTCATCATCAGGACTGGAGGCGATACGTTGCGTGATTGGTTTACATGCATGCGGCCACCATGGCCAAATGTGATTTCAGCTGACGTTGCGTTCTTTCCACTTTGTTGTGTTATCAGGGGCTATCAATTGAAATGTCAATGGGGTGAGATTCATTGGTATCAAAACGGTAGTTTATGTAGTTCGGGTCATGATTGGATCGTTAGAAGTACTTTCTAAACGATGTAAGATGTGTTTCTCTGCGGTTAACACAACCACAAAGTAATGCCAAAGGGTTAGTGCATTGCCTGAGCTAGGCTTAAATTCAAATTAGGGGAACGGAGGGTATTACCGTACGGCGTCTAATTTCGTACAGTCAAGTTTGAAAGGAATGAAACGTCAGAAAGCTACCGTTCCTTGTTGCACACGTCGGGTTTGTTGGGTTAACTGACACAACAACCGTTCGCGCCATTCTGTGTTCAAACATGGCGGCGAGAGCATGATCTGTGTTTTTGCGATCGTGGATATAATATTTTACCTTCGAAAACTTAATTGTAAGTACTTTAATATGTGTATACGTGTTGTTTTTATTGTTAAAATTGTTGAACAATATTGTTTTTTAATGAAATAAGTTGTTTTCGTTGTAATACTATCATCCGCTTTCGCATGATTCTGCTTAAACATGGAGGATAGTATGTCGGCAAAGTGCGTACACGTGTACGGTATTTGCCGCATCGAAATAATCAGTTCACGAAAAATATTAAAATTGTTTTTGAAATTGTCCCAGTACATAATTGTATCATTTTGACCCTCAGGTCTTTGATATTAGGAAATAAAAACTTTATTTACAGATGGAGCCTAAAAAGAAGTGCTCTTGGTCGCCCAGAAAAATGAAAAGTGCAATAAGGGACATTCGTGGTGGAGCAAAGTTGAGGCCGACAGATGCTTTGTATGGTATTCCTGTTATGACATTATCTGATTACTCAAAAAGGGACAGCTATGATCTTTCATTTCGCATGGGAAGAAAACCCGTTTTCTCTCGTGAACAGGAGACAGAAATTAGAGATCAAATATTACTTCTGGCAAGTATGTTTTATGGATTGACGCCACAATCATTGAAAGCAGCAGTTTTTACATATGCGGAGTCTAACAAAATTAAAAATCCTTTCAATAAAGATAAAAAAGAAGCTGGTAAAGACTGGATGTATGGGTTTTTAAAAAGGAATCCTGAAATAAGCATCAGACGCCCGGAACCTACCAGCGTAAATAGAATTCTTGCCTTTAATGCCACAGAGGTACAGATATTCTTTGATAATCTGTCATCAACATACGACAAATATAGATTTCGTCCTCATAGAATATTTAATGTTGATGAAACAGGCATCAACGCTGTTCACAAACCAGGTAAAATACTTGCTCCTAAAGGGATTAAGCAAGTAGGATCTGCCACAAGTTGGGAGCGTGGGAAGAATATTACTATTTGTTGCTGCATTAGCGCAACTGGCCAGTATGTTCCACCACTTATTATATATCCTCGGTTGAGAATGCATCCGTCACTAGAGCAAGGATGTCCAAACGGTTCAAGTTATAGATGTAATAAGTCAGGGTGGATGACTGAAGAATTGTTCTATGCATGGCTAGTGCATTTTGCGGAATATACAAAACCCTCATTGGAAGACCCGGTATTATTGATCCTAGATAACCACAGTAGTCATATTTCTGTGAGAATTTACGATTTTTGTCGCCAAAATGGCATTATTATGTTGACAATACCGCCTCATACGTCGCACAGGACCCAACCCCTGGATATTACAGTTTACAGTCCCTTGAAAACAGCTTTACATAAAGAATGTGATGCCTATATGAAACTCCATCAATATGAGAAACTAACGCCACTGCAGTTGATTCCACTGTTCACTCAAGCGTATTTGAATGTAGCTAATGCAGAAAAAGCACTTAGTGGTTTCCGAGCATCAGGCATTTGGCCCTTCAATCCAAACGTTTTCAGTCAATTGATACAAGAAGGAAATGATAACGCTTCTGACAGGATTTCCGTAGAACAGGCTATTGTAGATATAAGGATGGAGTCTGAAAATGTGGAAGCATCATCTGCTTTACTAGACATTCCGATGGATTTTAATGAGAGGTCATATTTAGTACCTACAAATACAGAACCAAATTAATCCGCTGATGACTCACGCCCTTCAACATCAGGAATTCAAAATTCGTTACTTTTTGGAAATCCAGAACCAGAGATAGCTCATAATTCACTTCCGTCAAAATCTGCAACTCAGACAGAAATTGAGCATGCCAAACGACAACTTTTTGTGACTCCTGTGGGAAATGAAACACCTGAACACGTAATACCTTTTAGTGAAATATCACCAGCTCCTGAAAAGAAACACATTTCAAAAGGGAAAGGTATACGTAAACGGACCAAACAACAATCAAAATTACTTACTTCGACGCCTATGAAATCTGTTTTAGAAAAAATTGAGGAAAAACGAGTCGCCAAAAAGAAGAAACTAGAGGAACACTCTGAGACTATGACAAAAAAACTTAAAAAGAGGAAAAATAAAAAAGTTTTAAAAAACAAATGATAAAGGAGAGTTCATCATCTTCTGATGAAGATCTACATGTTCTATGTGATGATGAAGAAGAGTTAGATGATGATTTTTCTGAAGGAAGGGGAGGTGAGACAGGTGGTGATTTCGGGAAGGATAACGAATTGTGGTACAGGTGCGTCAGCTGTGGTAGCTGGTCGCACGCTTTATGTTCCGGATATGATTCTGCAGTTAATTATTTTTGTGTGTTTTGTATGTAAAGACAGTTTATGATTTATGTTAGAAGTTCATTACCGTTTATTTTGAGTTAAATATATTTCTGTTAAATTATGATTTTCAGTTTTTTTACGCTAATACACTAATGAAACGGATGGCATATATGGATGTGTGTACGAAATTAGACGACTACATGTACGGCGTTACCCGCTTGATTCGGTTAATGCCGTACAAAGACTGCTTTCAATTAGAGTGCTCTATCTGGTATAATTGTGACTTTTATTTTCTGTCGTTAAGCATATATATAATAGGCCTAATTATTAGCAAATTCAAATCGATAATTATATTTTTTGATGAATACTTGAGTAACAAGGACATTTTATAGTTATGTGTACGGCAATACCCTCCGTTCCCCTACCTAATTACACCAAGCAGGTCGGTTTTGCCTGCCGCCGTCGACCTCGCGTCGAAGGATCAGTCGTGCATTATTTCATATTGCGAGCACAGCATTCGTGGGGTTTGTATCATTTAAAAGAGGGGGCACAAACCTTACGGAAATCAGTCCCCGGCATTGGTCCCCGGTGAATGCTGCTCGAACTTTGGGAATAAGCTTTCCCGGGCATCCCGATCAAAACGGCGTTACAAACATGCAAGAACTGTTTATTGCTCCCAAATAAAACCTTATCGAAGAAAACTATATGGGTATCCAGAGGCACATTTCTAAAATACTCATATGGTGTCCCAATTTTGTCCCAGATAATTTTTTTTTAAATGCTTCATAAGATTGCGAAATGCTTATGCTTTTGATCAGGATGCTCTGGAGGGCTTATTTAGAAAGTTTGAGCAAGACTCACCAATGACTGATTTCCGTAAGACTTGTGCCCCCTCCTTTGCTGTTATTCTCGGAAACAGAAGCTTTCTGATAATATGTCATCCTTCACTGATGATATAACTTGCAACATTTACAAACCACTAACCCTTACAGGGGTGTACAAATATTTTTCTGAAAATGCGAATTTCGGGGTATAATCAAATACAAAAGTGAAAAACGGCAATGTCGGCTTAAAATACATATATTATAAAGTATTTAATTGCAAAAATTTAATTCAGCCTTCATTAAAATTTAAGTTACTTTCAGTGCCTAAGAACCCTGTGATTGATATTGATCCTCACTGAGTATTAGGATATATAGAAAATTTGTCCCTTTGAATTTTTGAAGCCTATGCATTTTTTTTATCTGAATTGTAGCATCGTCTGCAAGATGTCCTTTTTTTGGCCAAAGGACAATAAAACGTGGCAAATTTACGTGCACATCCCATTTAATTTCAGGGTGCGCTCCTGACATAAATAAATACCTTCCGTGTACCTTTTGTCTGTCTGTGCGACGCGAGACGCAAGAAGGGGATCTTTTAATGGGCATCCGATGGTAATTCCTTCGACCTTTTCTCTCCTCTTTCTATTGCAAACGATCCGCGTTTCTTTAATTAATTACCGGCTGAATTGCAATGATGCTCGTAAATACCACCGGCGCCGCTGGTGACTCTTTTCAGCCGAATTTAAGGAAAATGCAGCCTAACCGTGTGTAACAACGGCGTCAAGTAAGTTGACTATGCACCTTCCAATGTGACAATAAGTTCGGCACAAGTTAGCCCGTCTGGAAAAACAGCCCCATACAATTATTAGTCGATAGTTACCACCCATTCGACAACGGGGCGGTCGAGGGATTTCTCCCTACCGCTATTACCGACAATCTGGCCACGTTGTTATGACTAACGTCGCCACTCGCTAGCCACCCTTCGGTCAAACGTAGTGTTGTTGATTCTCCTTACTTTCGAGTATTCGTTACTAGTCGGTACTCTTGCACAAAGTAATCATTTACAGTATTCGTTACTTTGATTACTCTCAGTAGTATGATTATAACGATTTGGCATGTAATAAATGTTGAATTTGAACAACTTAATGGAACGGAATCTTGTAAGAAAACAGACAACTATAAAATTTCTGAAATTTTCCAAGCATAACACAAATCTGCCGTGTTTATTATATGATAGAGAGCCATGGATTCATAAGCGCCTAAAAACTGAAAATACTTTGTATTAGACTATAAATGCTTAAAAAGCATGTCTTTTAGTTAGAAATATAGATTATATATATTATATGGGCTTAAGGAAATTTGGAATGGCAAGTAACTTTTCCAAGCATTTCAATTAAGCATGTACCAGTATTAAAAATTCTACGTGGAGCTTAGTGTACACATACTATTGGTGGTCATACTGAATTATAATTTTTTAGCAAAATGTAGGATAACTAAACGCGAATCAAATTGACATAATTTTTATTATTGTGCTTTTCGTGAACGGTGCTGTTACCCTGTAGTCACTTTTCTGAGTCATAATACTGCCAAACTTTGCTCCAATCCAATCGACTCCTTATCCCTTTTAAGGTTGCCAAGATCACAACAATAAGAGCGAATTTGAATCGCGGTGTAAATAGGTACTCTTAATTTTTTTCTGATTGGCGGATATAGAATTTAACTCAACCCAACTCTCAACGATTGTACGCAAATCGGGTACGGATACGGAAAACAGAGTAATCAAAGTAATCATTTCGTGCTCGTATTGATACTCGTTACTGCTGGTATCTATGAGTAACGAGTACTCGGGTAACGAATAGTGACTTTTTCAACACCTCTAGTCAGACGGGTGATACATCAGACCTCTCCGCAGGCACGCTTGTATGGTATATCTGAAGTCACTTGAAATAGCATAAAAACCTTTGGTCGGCGCGTCCTTTGTAATTTCATGACGTATCATAGGCGTGCGGTGATTTATTTAAAACGATAATAATAATGTTTTTATATCACAATAAATGGATTTTACTATCTTCTTATTTTTTTGATTTGGGATAAAAAATACTTATATTGGGAGTTTAATTTATGTTGACTGAAAGTTAAGAAATGGAAAAATTACAGAATTCCAACGTTTGACGTAGGCAAATATTTACATAGCAGGTAGGTATATAAAAAGGTATATAAAGACTTACATTATAGGTATTTATATATCATCCTCGCCTTCGGAGCTGTCGCTAGAGTCATCTTGTAGAGGAATTATAACGGGATTTACAGGAGGCAAAACACAATATTCATTTTCTTTTTCAATAATATGCCTAGAACACTGCTTCCATAGGTCTGTGGCAGCAATATGAGATACTGCATCTCTTATTGTGGCCAATAGCGATTCACTTAATTGAGCGGTCTGATTATGTTTTCTTACTTTTTTTTTTAAAGCAGCCCAGACCAACTCAATCGGGTTAAAAATGCAGTAATAGGGAGGTAGACGCAATACTTCATAGCCATTTTGCTGAAGCAGATTGTCAACAACATACTCTTTTTCAAATTTTTGTCTTTTAATAAGATCCAATAATATGGCTTTGGTTGATTTTTGTGGTATTTCCATTCCCGTATCCTTCATAAAATCAATAATGTCTTGTTTTTTTGTGCCTGTATTCGGAATTTTGTTTTTCTGTCGGGAATGGTATGGCGCATTGTCCATAATAATCACTGAATTTGGGGAAATGTTTGGTATTAACTGCTGCTCTATCCACTTTTCAAATAAGTCGGAGGTCATGTCCTCATGATAGTCGGCACATGATTCTTTGATATTTTTGGCAGATAACAGCAAGGCATTAGGTACAAATCCATTTTCACTGCCAGCATGGAGAATAATGATTCGTTTTCCACGGTTGCATGGTGCATTTAAAATGCACTTGTTGCTGTCGTCAACCCAGCCGTACTGCACAACATCATGGGTATCATACCACGTTTCATCCAGGTAAATCAGATTTCTTTTCTGCTCTCTATAGATTTTAACTTTGTGCAAAAATTCTTGGCGCAATTCAACGATTCGAGACGACTCCATAATCACCATTCTTTTATCTAATTTTTTGTATTGAAAACCACACAGTTTTACAATACAGTGCAGTGAGTCTAAGCATTTGTAATTATAAAAATCTTCAGGATAATCTTTTAATTTATCCCGTATCATTTCCAACGTGGGCACCAAATTTTCTTTATAAAATCCGTATATTATACGACGAATATCTTCCGGAAAACCCACGTCTATTCTTTTTAATTTTTGCCCTATGCGCTTTCTGTGGAAGGAATGGTTGACTACATCTCCCCTTTTTATAACCCGATAAATGGTAGACCGACTGATTTTTGTCAGGATACAAATTCTGTTTAAAATTTGATTTTGCGAGGAATCTGGATTTTCGTTTTTCAAACAATCATACATATTTAGGATTACTCTTTGGGCCTGTTCCTCTAAATCTTTATGAAAGAATTCTGCCTGCACAGGTTCATCAACCATCTCCTCGTGGCTTGGAGCATTTTCCCAAGGTCTCCAAAGAGCCATATTTAGGACACACAAGAACAATCAACACAACAATTAAATCAACAAGTAAACTGAGTATTCAAAAGTCAAAAACACACAAACTAATAAAATCTATGAAAAAACACGGACAGACTAAAGAAAACACGTTTATTCACCGCTACACGGCACTGGCTAAACTGTTTCAATTTTCAGTAGCCACCTGCACTTTTTCGGAGCTCTGAAATACACGCTTTCTCATTGGCTATGTCCACGCATAGGCGTGCTTTACCCCACGTGGACCGGTGAAACTGCCTTTGATCTTATACGGGGGATATTTGCTGCGAAATTTGGCGATTTTTGCAGCAACAGAGCGTGTTAAATATAGATATATAAAGCGCACCCGGTATTTCACAGTGTTTCAAGTGACTTCAGATAAAGTATACATCTATGTTCGTGTCGTTGATGGGATGCTTATGTAGAAAATATTCCTCTATCATTCTGACTTAAGACAAATGTATGGGGGAATTTACATATGACATATTAAATGTGTCTAATAGATGCAAATAATTACAGGGGTAGGAACTGTATAAATATACTAGCACCACGCTTCCTTCAATCCCAAAGCTTAATTTTTAACCCCTACAAAACTTTTCTTGGTCGATTTTCAAAAACTACAAATAACTGTGTCAAAATTTCATCGAAATCCGAGAGGTACTTTCCAAAATATACAGGGGTCAAGAATTAGGGAAGAGACAGCTAGATAGACCGCCAGATGCACGGCTCGATCGAAATAAGTGACGTTTTCTGTATCATATAATATCCGAAAAATTTTATAATATTTCATTTTCAAAATTTTTCGCGCCAGTGGGTGGGAAGTGAAAGTATTTTATTAGGCTTTTGAATTACAAAATAGAGAAGAGAATATGAAATTTTGACAGTTGTCAGTGGGTCTACTGGAGCATGGAGCAATAGGTCGTTGTCACTTATTTAGTAAAGTAAGCAAAAATTTTACATCACTGAATCAAACAACCACAAGGTTATTAAAATGTTTGATTGTCCAAAAGTATTGTTACGTTTATGGGATAGAAAGCAATTTCAACGAAATTGTAGCTTTAGAATAGAAGGAGGTACCCTAATTGTGCCTGCCTTAACATTTTCCAAGAAAAACGCTTCCATTTCCTGGAGGATACAATAACGCAAGGGTTAAATCGATTATGAACTTATTTTAACGTCCAAAGACAAAACTTCCCGAGGCGACCTTATAATATAATATTTTGAAATGAATGTTGGCGTGTATGGGAAAAGCTTTTAGTTTATGCATTAACAGGGTTTGCAATATGTGTTTAAAATTACAGTTAAACGGTACATTAACGGTAATTTTATTTAGGAGCCTTTCGGTCGGTGGTCTTTTCTTATTTTCAGCTGGATATTCGCATATAATTATTTTCACATATCAAGCCTAAGTACCACCTTTGGGATTGAGGGCTTATACGACAATGCTGTCTAGAACTCTAGAAGAATGAATTTAGAAGATCAATACTTGAAGATCTGGGACGAAAAGATCCCCTCAAATTCACGTTCCGTACATACATGCTGTATTTTGGTGCGATTATGCGAAAATGGAAGAGTTTAGACCATAGTGATAAATCATATTTCTTTCTTATCTCAATAATTGAGAAGAATTATTCTTTACACAGTGTGAAATGTTGTATACTTACAATAAAAATACAAATAGGCTCAACCCTGGCAAATAAAAAAAAAAAAATAAAAATTACGTAGGTAATTGTCGTTATTGTCTTTATCAAGAATGCTAAGAACACTTTTTTGCACGAGAATTTTAAAAATTTTTCGCAGTAGGCCACTTTCTTATAAAAAAGGCCTCGCGAAAATGTGTTGCTCCAGGCCTCGCATCTGCTAAGGACGGCTCTTCTATCACTCCCCCATCTCTCTAGACTAACATTTCTTTGAACATGAACCCTGCGATCATCACTGCGCTTCCCCCTGTTACAGATTTCTAAATCCGCCACTGAGCGTCGGACGATGAATATTAAAATAGTGTCCTCCAAAGTTTATAGCGTACAAGCCAGAGATTGTCTTGGAGAAGTGAAACAAACAATTACTAGTTAAACATTACTCATCGTTATTATTTTTGACATATAACATAATACTTATTTTCTCTTGTTTATTTTTATCGACATCCCCTTAATGCGGATTGCTTTTGGTGTTTTCTGCATTTTCCGTCTATTTTGTGGTTTCAATTTTTTGGTTACAAATCCTGGATTTTTTGGAAATACTATATGGATTTGTCATTTGATATGATAAGCAACGAGCAACATTTCGTTATAAGCATACGAATGAAATCAGTATGTTTTGGAAACAAGTTCAAGAACATTTTAGTGAAGGAGACATTTGTAGTCTATATGAATTTTGCTAATGGACAAGTTTACCATTTTTTTTGTTATTAGCTTAAATGAAAGCTTAGGAAAAAAAGAAACAAGATGGTGGAAAAAGTAGTAATTTATCGCTAAAAATAAAAAAGTTACAGCCTATCAAAGTTGCGCCCCGGGAGAATATTTTTATTCCGTCTGTACGTTACGCGTGACGTCACACTTCAATATCCAGTTGCAACGCCCGTGGCCGATTCCTGGGCCCAAGCCGACTCAATCTCCTAAACACATGCATAGGCACACATACAACGGGACTCCGAGCGAACATGTGTGTCCTATGAATTATCTATAGAACGGTAGCAATGATATCGCGCTATATTGAGCCAAATTTAAGTATCAATTTCTCTGTCATTTATTGACCGATTTCAATATTTTTGCTATATTTTGCTGGTATGTCATTACTTACGCGATTCTGAATATCACGAAACTTCTCCAATGTGTTGATGGCTTAAGGAACCGATCTAAGGTGCATTGAGCTGGTGGTAAAATAATGTACCTATCGGAAATCGGCTAATAATATAATATTCAGTCATAAAATGATGTTTGTATTTGATGAACATTTAAATTCTTACATTCGTACTATAATAGAGCTTATAACAGTCAGGCGGCTCCTCGTATGTAAGCGGTAGCGGAAAGTTTTTAACAAGTCCTCGGTAGTATAGTGGTCAGTATCCCCGCCTGTCACGCGGGAGACCGGGGTTCGATTCCCCGCCGGGGAGGACTTTTTTTGATTTTTTTTTCATTTCAACCGACAATGTTATCGCTCCTTATGACAAGTATATCTCATATTATGTGGTTATCTCATATTGTGAGTACATATTTTGGAGAAAAATGTCATTGACTATTTGATTTACTTAAAATCAACACTGACATCAATCACTATATATATACAGGGTGACTTTGAAGTTGAGTCATTAATTTTCAGATAATGATTGTAGAAGGAAGATAAACCAGAATATGTGTGTAAAAATAAAAAAAAATTAAAAAAAAATTTTACCTTGTTTTATAAAGTATCCTCCCGACAAGTATTTCAGTGCGGACCTGTATTTGATCGTGAGGTCCCCTGTGAGGTCTTAAGTCACCTGATTCACGAGCCCGTTGTACTACATTAACAAAGGCACGAGGGGTTGGTTGCACTCGATTGGGAAACCGATCCGCATAAACATGTGCCATTTTTTATTTCGTTTGAGCCACGCAACAGAAACTATTCACACGCTAACCGACAGATACTGACTGTATGTATAACTGAACTGAATAAAACACTTAATTGCAAAAACGTCGTTCCAAATTCTTTCGCTTTTTTGTTTCCGATGCGATGAACCGGTAAGGCGGATTATATCCGTTGTTGCCAAACACGAGTACATGATATTATTATTGAGACAGGGCGGTACTCAAACTTCCAAAGGGCTATAACTTTGTTACTTTAATTTTACCAGAAAAATGGTAAAGGAAAAAAACATTTCTTTTAATCAGATCTACTCACTGTTAAAATAAATGACTCAACTTCGAAGTCACCCTGTATATATATATATATATATATGTATAATATAAATCTCATTGATGTTGATGTTTGACGTTTATTTCATCCCCCGTTTACTCTGCCAATATCTATTCCAAGAACACGAAACAATATTTGGTTTGTTTGTGAAACTATGTTCTTATATTTAAATAAGCTAAACTGTAATTTGATATTTTCGTTACGTAGTTACCTATTTATTCTGTATTGGCGTTGTATACTAATAAGCCGTTCTTGGCGGGTCAAAGTATCCATTAATATAACTACATCTCCCTTTTACATACACATGCAACCTACCCCTGTGTGTGAACGATTGTTCGGTAAGCTGGAAGACGTACGTTTTGTAGTGGTGGGACTCCGTCTCGAAAACTTTGTCGTTACGTATGATTGCCCTTCAATCATATTTGTCAGAGTGACAACTTACTTGATATCGGCGTACAATTTGGGTTGTCCTGATATCAATCTTCAATATAAAATTGTATTATGCCTGGAAATACGATCAATGGAGAAGGCCGACAGCTAGTGCTAAATCTATTAGAGTATTTCCCCTGTTACCCACTTCATGCCTACTAGAGAGAGTAGCAGATGCGCAGTCTAGGTACCGCCCATGGTACAGAGATTCGATCTGTATACTTATTTCATATGCCGTTGATGACGTAACAGCCAAGAACGGTGACTACTGTATAGAACTATAGTTCTCTTTCCCTCTTCATTATCAGGAATTAGGAAAATTAAAATTTTTCAGAGTGTCCCCTTTTCGATGATATTACGGAGTATCTCACTTACTAGTGAAGATAGAGAGTTGCGGCTTTCGCAATACTGCGCTAGTTTTTTGTAAAAAGAAAGTTGGTATGAACAAAATTTCAAGAAACCCGCTCTGTTTCTGAGATACAGGGCGACAGGGAAAATATTGCATTTTGGGACACCCCTCGTATCTCCGTTACCCTTTAACATATCACAAAGCTGAAAACTCTTATACAATGTTTCACGTAGATGATATGTTTTTTAAATAATGAAGCTGAAATTCATAATTTCACAAAATGTGTCCCTATACGAGACTCTTGGAAAGTATTGTATAAGTATTCGTAGGCCGTGATTAGTAGAACAATGAAATGATTATTTGCTTGTTAACACCTATCAGTTGCAAAATTTTTATTTTCTGTGTAATATTATATCTTTACGATGGCTGAAAATGAAAATTATCAACATTTTGAAAAGTATGACGTGTTAGGCTGGTTTATAGAGAAAGAGGGAAATTCCTGTGACGCTTCGCAGTTATATTTCAATAGGTTTGTTTAAATATATTTATTCACCTTTTGACGTATATGGGTTTATTTTTTTAATATTATTTTAATTTATAAATATCCAGAGAGAAGTCAACCTTGTGTTTTAATGTTTTCCCGAATTAAGAAACATTTAGTAGAACATGGAGTGTTTATCCGTCCCCGACCAAAAACGTATTGCAAGGCAAATCGCCATACGGAGGAAGTCAACGTTTTGGCATGTGTAGAGGCTACGCCTTCACAGTCATGTAGAATTCTAGAACAGGAAGTTGGTTTTCTCAAGACTCGAGTTCAAAGAATATTGGTTAAATATAAATTGAGACCTTATAAGATTAAAATCGTGCACATTTGCATCCTGGTGATGCAGAATGATGTTTACTGTTTTGCAACTGGTATTTATACTGCCATCTATAATATGGTCCGACGAGGCCTTCTTTCTGAGTACAGGTAGTTTTAATATATACTAGGCATAGTTCCTAAGAAAGTCGCATCTAAAATTCGAATGAAAGCAGCAGGGTCGATTGGAATATAGCGTTGCTTCTTCTATTTTGGGGCGACAAATACATTTATGAAGGCAGATAGATATCTCGAAATTTTGGAAGATGTTATCCGTGTGTTACTATAGATCCTATCTCAGTTTAGTTTATCTTAACCATTTTCGAATCGTTAAAACGTTCTTAGACAATAATTTTCTACAAAAATTGATTCGCGCCCGACCTATCCATTTTAGTCACCGGATCAACTGCGTAATGCCACTAATGCGGCAATTCAAAACTTGCAAGGGCATTCCATAATTGTTTGAAATGCTTTCAAAAGAATAAGCACCCTATGTCTACATCGCGTTTGAGAAAATGATAACCATTTTGAGCAGCTCCTTCAATGCAAAAGTCTATTAAGAGAATAATATCAAGTTTAATTTTATGTTAACATTAAGACAAAATACTAAAAGTTTCGTTTAGTTTTATTATCCGTTAGCGTATAAAATCGTTCACAGCTTATCAGGATTAAGCTGTGTGTATGAAATATGCTATAACAAATACTATATGTATAACAAAGTCAAGGCCTACTAATATTATATTAATAAACACTATGATAATACGTAGGTATATGAACATTTTGTGAAATTATGAATTATCGATTTATTATTTAAAATATCATGCATTTATATTTCCGTAAAGCTTAAAAGAGTTTCATTCGATATGTTACGCGCCTAGAATGGTGTATTATACAATGCGCCCATCACTGATAGTAGAGCCCCGAATTTTGGGGCACGGGACTCTTTAGCCACTTGCTGGGCAGGAGGGCTAGTAGGTTATTACTCCAGGCCCTGGCTGGTTCTGAAAAACAGCTTTTGCTGATGTAACCCGCCGGGTAAAATAAAGGCCATTTATTATTATTATTTACGATGTTCGATTTTCTCATGCTTAATGCATTTTTGTGAGTTTTGTATCCATGATTTATGTTATAACTGAAGTATTTCTTGATATCCCAATACATCGTATAGCGGCTTCAGACTATGTAATTCTAATTTGCATAAAAGGAATAGAATTGTTTATTCAATACGCCGTATATAGCGGTATAAGCAGGGTGGGGTATGAGGTACGATATACAGCTCGTTGGTTCTTTAAAATGGACTCAAGTTCTAAATGATTCGTAAAAGGAAATCTCACATCTCTTTCATTTCGATGTTAAACTAAGTATTTATCAGACCATTTGATTGACCCAAAGTCGCTGCCCAACTAGCAAAGTAGTGGTATAAGCTTTTGGTAAAAGAACCGTTCAGCCATAAAAGCTCTCTATTGTTGTTGCCTGAACTCCAAAATGCTGGCTTAATGTTGTGTGGAATGCAAATTTGCTTTCTGCAACATATTTGCTCTAAAATGAGGTAATTAAGATATTCTTATAGCATAGTTATCCAACACCTTATAGGGCAAACTGTTACATAAACGTTTATACAACTATTTTATAAGGCATATTTGCATGTTAGTCAAAATTGTTGTGTTGTGGCATCCATTGTAACGTTTATAAAACAAACCCGAGCCTTGTTGTTTTGCTGTGCAATTGACTACCCACCGGAAGCACTTATACAATTGTTGTTTACTAACTGTTAAAGGCTGTACATAGGCTAAATATGTTGGTATACAACTTCACCATAACCTAACTTTCTGCTGTCATATTTTTGTTAAAATGCCATAACCAATGTTTTAAGACAAACAACGCATGCATATTGGTTCAAAAGGTTTTATCAACTGTTCAAACAGAAGATATAAATCTGATACAAATTCTGGGTAAATCATTCGACTCTGTCGGTATTTCATTTCAGACATTTGTCAAATTGTTGTATAACACCTGCAGGCAACACCAAAATATTCTAATAAACTAAAGACAACATGGACGATGCCGTGATTATACACTACCACCCGCCATATTTGGCAAACATTTAGTCCTCTATTTAATATTAAATAATTATGTTTCAGTTCGAAAGTACAGATATAAAGTGATAAACATTAGTGTAATTGTGTATAAATATAGGATTTGTGGAAGATTTAACGCCGATAAGTTCAGTTTTCCATCTTAAAAATCTAGACATACTTTTGATCATTATCAAAATATGAATCAAATACGAAGCCCGTATAAATTGCGTAACTACTTTGCACGAAAATCACAATAAAATTTGCTGCGCAAGTAATTCAATAGCCCTACATCACAGTGTAGAAGTTTATTATTTACCTGTGTATGAAATTCACAATGGCCAATATGTAAGTAAACAAAATGACTGTAATGTACTAGTTAATATTCTTCACTTCCTTTATACAATACATAAGAAATAGTTTGGTTGCAATTAAGTAGAATCACGTAACAGAATAGTTGTATAGTTGACAGAAACTGAATCTTGCACTGACGCAAATGTCCTATAGCGGCTGCAAGAGGCTTACACTTTTGTTGTATAACTGTTACCTGCAGCCCTTATACAACCTCTTAAATGACTGAAGTGTCCTATTAGGTGTGCCCATTCCGCTTGTATAGCTGTTCTAAGAGGGTTTTGCCAATGTTCTTACAGTATACGGTGCTGTGTAAGGAATACTGTATAATCATTCTTGCAACACTAATAGGAATGATAATTGTTAGTTGGGTGGGCAGCTTGCCACAAAAAAAGCCATATTTTTCAAAAACAAATAGTAACAATTACAGTTGAATTTTTTTAGATGTTAAGTACCATAAAAGCTTTAACTTTTAGCTTTTATTTCAAACTGAGTCTGATGCATTTTCCAGTAAAAAATAAATGCATAAATTGACGATCTTCAACGTTTTTTAACAAATTAAAGGTTACAACAAACTGGACGTTTTGGTCTCACTTTGAAGGTATTTTCACACCCCTATAGGCCACCTACGCCAATAATTTTCAACTGTTTGAATACCTACACGCTATACAGATATTTTTCCAACTTCGACGTTTAATATAAAAAATAACTAACAACATTTTTTGTATCTCTTGAGGGACCTTTTCATATACCCTCAAGAATATAATTCCGATGTAAAACATTTTATTTTGATGAATTAGCTTGGTCTATGAGTAATCGTATATAAAAAAAAACCAGAACAAACATTTGAGGAGTATGAAATCTACATTGCATTCAAATATTGGCGCGCTGTCAACATTAGTTCACCTCGCTACTTACGATGTCACCAGTGTTGCTGTACTTGTTACAAGTTAATTTTCGTTGGAAACTTTCTTCTGACTATTATTATTATATCAATTCGCATGACACTATATTTCAATCAAAGCTCTGCCAGATCTACCGCTTTCGCGGTAGATTTACCGCTTGAGCATTCGGCTAATGTTCTGTCACTAAACTCTCAATTTCAACGGTTTTCAATCATGTATGCTGCCCCCTCTAAACGTGCATACACTAAACGTTGATATGACAATATCGTCATGCAGAGAAATACATGTATAGTTTACTGTTGTAGGAGAAAATCCTGCTTCGGACAAAAAAAAATCAAAAGACCGAATTTGCTTATAAATAAATACATATTTGATTTTTTTATTTTTTAAAAGTTAGTGGCGTTTCACTGATTTATATATCTCAATCTCAATATTTCATACGAAGTTGTCTTCTTAAATTGGATATAAAAATTCCATTCTTGAATATTAACATTCACTTAGCAAGCACCCTGCATAATTGCCCTCCCTCTTATGCTTCCGACTTCATATTTCAACGTCTATCGTTTATCTTTCTAACTCATCACCTTTTAGACATCTCGTCCACCGTTTTCAGCATGTTTGTTCCAGCAGTACTTTTTTCTACTCATACAAGAATATTTACATACATACATGTACATAATATATTTCTAAAATTCTAGGATAAGCGTATTCTTTAATCGTGTGCTTGTAATTCCTCTTGTCTGTCTATTTATAAACGTGTTGCACAACAAATTGCTAAGCCTAATTTAAGTATTATTAAGTATTATGTTGATACAAATCTGTCACTTTGGTAGGTATTGCTAGACAAATGAGTCGGAAGTATGCGGTGAAACTACGCGAATTTGGCGACAATCAATGCAATGTCGACATATAGTCTATGAGAATTCGTTGTTGTTGCAATATTACCGTTTGTTCCGTTCCTTGGCAGACCCCATATAAAGAAAGCAAACATATGTGACGCAAGCGTGCTTACCCTAAGACAACGCTTCAAGGGGTAGGGGGTGAGTAAGGGTTGGTTGCCACCACCATTCCAGCTGATTCACGATCGTCTTGTGACAATGTTCCATCAGACTACTCTCATCTCTATGCAAATGTCGTAGCCGCACTGTAGCACAGTTTGTGTCTCTTTGCTGCTGTTTTATTTTACTGCTGTTTCTCTTTGTGAGAAAACAGAAGGAAATGTAGAGGTTATATGAGTGTAACACAATGGCGGATTCAGAGAGTGGTGGTGAAATGACCTATTATATTCTTTTATATTTTACTCTATTAGGAGCTTAAACTCACCTTGTTTATCAGATTTTTGAACCTCCTAAAGTTTGTAAAATAGTAGAAAGCCTCCGCAGGCAGGTTGCTCTACAAGCTCGACAGCGTTAGGATGGGTGGTAGATGCCTAGCGGGTCCATCTGACAGGCTCAACGGGCGGCGGCATCATGGAGCGGAACCTCTGAGGAGCAAAGCCCGTTGTCCCGTTGACGTAGCGGTAGAAGACAGCCAGATCGCCAACTGACCATCGGTGCGAAAGGGTCCCGAGACTCTACTTTAGAGCACGCATAGCCCTCCTCTGAACACCATCGAGTAGGGACAATAGTAATAATAATATTTATTTGTTGTTTAATTACAATTACCAATGTTTCAGGTGAAAATGAAAATAGCAAACAAATAAAAATACCCACGGAAGGCATAGCTTGTGCGTAGATATCTATCCAGTATTCAGTCTATATTGTATATATTTGTCGTCGTACGTACAATAGTCATAATCGGGTGTTGACGAATCTGAGCATGGTATATTAGGAAGGTGCACAATTCAGAAGCTTTACATTTGTTAGTTGTATGCTTGGATAGTTCTACAACCTTATATATTAGAAACTTTAAAATAAAGTCCCTTGACAGTTTGGAAAAAGGGGATTTTAAATGTTTTTATATATTATTTGAGAAAATTAGCTGATGTATGTGGAGGTGAGGTATTTCTTTGCTCCATTTCATCAGTTCTTTCTTAAACTTCACAGAATTATGCCGTTTTAAGGTAATAGTCAAATGATTATAAAGCTTCGATCCTACAGTGTATTTACACCCAAGATAGAATGGATGCGTGATTGCCAAAAGCAAGGATGGCGTACAGGGCCGCATTCAGGGCTACCTTCGAATAATGGACTACCACCTTCTTGTTGTAAAACAAAGATGACAGTATTTAACGAAATTATCTAATATAGTGAAGTAGTTATAGTTAAGGGCGTCGCAAAATCAAATTTTTATTCTTGAAGGGGTGCTAAGTTTTTCTACAGATTTTTCAAACTAGACAACATGGAGAAATACATACCAGCTGCTCACTATGCACAATGAATCCATAGTCAACGAGGGGTAGAGATGACACTTTTGTACATGGAATAAATATAAGGCTGTTCAATCAATTGAAAATAGATTTTGAAGGTGCACTTCGGACTTGCATTGTCTGTAGTTTATCTGTAAGTCAATATTTCACTATAACTAGGATTCCCATAATATGTATTCTGTGACAAAACAAAAACGCGAAACTTACTCAGACTCACTTAAAGAGCTAACGTCATTAATGTTTATGATGATGGATTCAAAATCTCTCTCAATTATGTTATCCAGCTCCCACATTGCTACCTCCACTTTCTCCTGAACATGCTGCACACATTTTTACCATCTTTCTGGTGTGACCCTCTGTATAGCAATTCTGAACAGCTCTTGCATGTCAGAAAATTTAAATGTTGTATTGTGTGCAGCAACAAAATTCTTAACATCTGCCCATATGAGCTCAATGGGGTTGAGCTCACAGTGGTAAGGTGGCAAACGGAGTACTGTTTTGTGGTGTGCTTTGGCCATTTCATCTATGACATATTTATCAGGTCTTGGTCTGTGTTGTTTCACAATATCTAATAGTTGTAATTTCAGTAAGGAAGGGTCGAAAGTTATATTTTTGGAACGGAGCCAGCTCTGAATGTCTGATTTCCTAGAAGCTGAAGTTGTGATTTTTTCTATTTTGCGAGAATGATAGGGAGCATTATCCAAAACAACCACAGAATTGTCTTCGAGACATGGTAGTCAGTGTTTTTTTTTACTCAAAGGATCATAAGCCGTCATCCACGAAGCCATCTACACCCCCAATGTGATAGAGAGATATTGTGCGCAAAACTTGATACCGTGAACTGCTTCGATCTATTTACCTGCTGGATTTTTCAATCCGGTCGACAGTCCATCTAGAAATGCCCTTCTGAATGAAGTCACAGTTTTGTCAACCCATACCTTCGGAGTAGTGTGCCCAGCGTTAATCCAGGTTTTGTCCAGGTAATAGATCTTCCTGTGCTGATCCCTGAATGATTTAATTTTGGTCAGGTACTCTCTCCTCCACAGAACAATTTCTTCTCTATCCATAAGTAAGCTGTTACGACCTCATTTCTTCCATTCGAAATTAAGATGCTTCAAAAGTTTATGAATAGTAGTTTGAAATTTGGTAACATAGCATCCTCGTTAACATCCCGAAGTACTTTATCAACTGTCGGTATTTCGTTTCTGAAGAAGAACTCGTGCACTTTCCTCCGAATCGCATGCTTGTCAGCGTCATCCAACGATCTTATGATACTTTTGCGATTTTTACCCGTCAATGGGTTGGAAAAGGCATGCTTTTTCTTATGTTCGTTCAAAACATTGTACACTGTCGCTTGGCATACCCCAATTTTATCTGCCACTTTCAGAGCTATTTTCGGGTTAGTTGATGTTTCGTCTTCATTCCGCTCTATCTTGAATGTATTCAATATGACGTCTTTCATGTCTACGCTAAGATGTCTTTTTTTTATCGCTATCTAGGAGGGCTAAGGGAGTAGCCTACAGCCTCGTTAGCAGTATCTGTACTGGACATGTTCAGGATTGGTTCAAAACAAATAATAACGAGGAATAACAATAACAAACAGAAACTTAACACATTACTCAAATACACTTAACAACAACAACAGCAACAACCAAACAAGGTGAATACGAAAATACGAGCACGCAGCGATACACGCGACGGTCGGTGGCCTCAATGCAACTCTGCCTGCCCCGCGCATTATTCCGCCAGGCGACCGCTTGAAATTTAATGGCGCATTGACCAATAAGAGGCGTTGTCCCCACCTGTTACCGAGAGATGACGCGCTAACTGTTATTATTTACATCTCATCTTGAATTTGGATTCAGTTTAGGTATTGGAACGATCTCTGCATGGCATTGTCATTAGGATTTATATCTAATAATAATAATAATTTATTGATGCTATTACACAGAAATGCGTTTGCACAAGTCAGCTAAAATATATAAAACTTAAAAGATTAAGTAAAAACAACAATATGTCAGTGAGACAATACTTGAAATTCAAACTGGTAACAAAAGCTAAATAAAGAGTTCTCCCCACGCAATCACACCATACGGTGAATTAATCTCAACGAGTGAATAATAAAGTACTTTCATTTGATGGAAGTCATAGTATTTTATGAGATACTCATAATTAAACTTGCAAAATACTGTACGCAGGTTTTTATTAGGAAATGTATGTGTGTGTCCCATTCAAGGGTGGAATCTACGTACACTCCTACGTATTTAACACTGCGCGAAGATGTTATTTGTATTTGTTCATTCAGGTTGTTTTCAGCTTTATGTCCAAAGTTGAATATTTAGGCATATATCATTCACAGGATGAAAATGGGGTGCTATAGTTTACTGTTAAAAGGTGTAGAGTTGAACCATTTGATAATTTTACAAAATTTTGTTCCTGTTAACGTTTTCAGGTTTTCCTAGGTTTGAGAACTGTATATAATGGCCGTGCCGTCTGCAAAACTAATGATTTTCCCTTGATATTGTAGTAAATATAGTTCGTTGACATGAATGTTAACCCTTAACCCGCCATGTGGCGTCTGACAGACTACTCAATAAATTTAATTGACTGTATTTCTTAAAACGGACCTCCCCCAAAACTTGTCACCCCACCTAATCCTTCTACTATTGGTCCATTATATATCGCCTGACTGGCATTGTTTTATGCCCGTGTGCAAATAAACTATTTCGGTCCGTTAATTCAGCGTAGTCTCCTAGACGCCACATGTTCGTTTGTGTTAGAAACATCGTGTGATCTGATATGGCCGGTCCGTCGAAAAGAATTCGTTTTGAGGATGATAAGTTTGAAGAAACTGTTCTACAGTGGTATAATGAAGTTGATAGTGATGCGAGTGATGTTGACAGTGCACCAAAAGATGAAGTTATTGAATCTGAACACGACACGGCTTCTGACTTTTCTGAAGAAGACTGTAATGAAAGTGATAGTGATGAAGACAAAAATACTGCTGATTCTGAAGTTATGGAAGGAGAAAATAAATATTTTTACGGAAAAAACCGTTTCAGGTGGTGCACTAGTGAGGTAATTCCTTCGTCGCGCGTAAGAAAACACAACATAGTCATGAAGGTTCCAACTGTAAAAGGAAGAGCTCGCGACCTAGGTAACAGCGCAAATCCTATCCCGGTATGGAACCTATTTTTCTCCGACGATATTTTAGAACAGATAATTATATGGACAATTCACAAACTCTTCCAAATACGTTCAAACTACAAGGATAAAAACAGTATCAGCCATGTAAGAGATTTAGATAAAATCGAATTGAAAGCTTTCCTAGGTTTGTTGATTTACACATCGGTATTCAAATCGAACCATGAAAATATAAAAACAATTTTTGCTACCGATGGATCGGGCAGAGAGATATTCCGGGCAGTAATGAGCCAAAATAGATTTGCAATTCTATTAGCTGCTCTGAGATTTGATAACCCTGAGACAAGAATTTATCGTAAGGAAGAAGACCCAACAGCAGCAATTTCTGTAGTTTTTACGAAGTTCATTGAAAACTGTCAAGACTGTTATGGTATGGGAGAATCAATGACAATTGATGAGATGCTCGTTAGTTTTAGGGGGAGAACTCATTTCAAAATGTACATGCCTGCCAAACCCTGTAAATATGGCATAAAGCTTATGTGTCTCACTGATGCTAGGACGAGTTATCTTTGCAATGCTTATATTTACTGTGGGAAAGGATCCGATGGATTTGGACTAAGTGCAGAAGAACAGAAGTTTTCTAAACCGACGCAGGCTGTTATACGCCTCGCTAAACCTTTTTTTGGGAGCAATCGGAATATAACAGCTGATAATTGGTTTACCTCCATGGAGCTTGTAGATGTTTTGCTCAAAAATAAACTTACCTACGTCGGAACAGTTAGGAAAAATAAAAGAGAAATTCCCACGGAGTTCTTGCCGAACAAAAAGAGAAAATTAGGATCATCATTATACGGATTTCGAGAAGAGGTCACCATGGTTTCCCATGTGAGTAAGCCTGGAAAATCGGTAGTCTTAGTTTCTTCTATGCATGATAAGGAATTTACTGATCCGGAAACACAAAAGCCAGAAATCATTGCCTATTATAATCGGAACAAGGGAGGTGTAGATACAATTGACGAGAAGTGTTCTAAAAGTTCTTCAAGTCGACGCACCCGTAGATGGCCGCTTGCGATATTCTTCCGTATACTTGACATTTCTGTAATAAATTCGTATATTTTACATCAATGTTTCAAGGACAACGTAGTAGTTCGGGAAAAATCAGTGTTTGCAAAAGAACTAGCAGCTGACTTAGTTCGTGAAAACATGGAGAGGCGCCAGAAAAATCCTCGAGTACCTCGCGATATACGCAGCACTATTAGTAGAATTTTGGGAATACCGGAAGTAGATCAACTACAAGCAGAAGAGGATCTAGTGCTTCAAAAACGCAAGGGATGTTACTTATGTCCACGAGCAAAACACCGTATGACAAAATATTTATGTGTGCAGTGTAAACGTGCAATTTGCTTACAATGTTCGAAACCATTATGTGATATGTGTATAAACAAACGAAATATTTAGCTCTTGCTACAAGGCAACTTGGTTAGGTTTTAATTGATTTTTAAGTTGGATTATATAATATACTACTTTATCCACAAAGTTGTCCAAAAATATTACAATATTTTCACTTTTTTTGTATAAGCCGAATTTAAATTTTCTTTAGAGTAAATATTGTGTTTAAGTTTATTACTATTACTATAATTGCATTAATAATACCGAAAATGTATAAAGTATCGTTATTTTTAGTAGAAGTAACCTCATTTGTCACTACAAAATTCCAAAAATAAAGTTAAAAAAAAAATGAGCGTCATTTTGTTTATTTTTGATAAGTAGTCTGTCAGACGACACATGGCTGTTTATGCCAAAAATTCTCACATGGTGGGTTAAGGGTTAAGTGATATCTGTGCCAATACAGTCCCTTGTGGTACTCCAAACATCGCTGTTCCACCATCACCCATTGTATCATAAATCTTCACATAGTGTGTCATATTTGATAGGTAGGATTTTAATAACGAGTATGCTGTACTCCGAAAGCCTGCACTTTCAAAACAATGTGGTCAGTACAGCAGCACAACAAACGTATGTGCAGTATTCGAGGCTGGGTCTTACCTGAATCTTGTACAGAGTCAGGACGTGTTGTAAGTAAAGTTCTTTTTAGTACGAGACAATTAACAGAGCCTTTTCGCATCAGCTGTCGGTTAAAAATATTAACGCCTTTAAGTTCCTGTTGAAGGAATTTTTGATAAACAAGTGCTTTTATCGTGTTGATGAATTTTTGAACATAGCAATTTGAGATTAGTTGTAGGTTCGTAGCGAACGAAAAATTGACAATTCCAATACAATTATATATTGTCTGTATGGAAATAAAGGTTATTGATTGATTGATTGATATTGATTGACGAGATATGACCGTATCAAATCGAGCACTCGGTGATCTGGGCTCTGGATCCTGGACTGTATTGCTATTTCTTTGGATACCACCATTCACTACTGAATATCGAGATCAAACTGTTGTTTATTCGATTCAATTAAACAGCGGAAACAACGGATCCACCTCCACCCTGAAAACATCTTCGCCGTTCTCGGTCCCATCCCCTTTCAGCGTAAAACACCCCATTTGAATGCATGGCAGTCCGTCAATCGCCCTATACCATCCGCCCTTCCCTTTTCGATCGTAAATCGTCATAAAACCGTCACACTTTGACAACCGCCCCTGGCTGCTGGGTAATTAACTCTAGACGAATTTACGAGTAGATCGTCGCAAGCATCTAGATGGCACTGTTTCGACACAACGTTTATTCGTTTATTCTTCTTTCGCGCTTCGGTTGTTTTGTGTTTCTTTGTCTTCGCTGGAAACGTACAGTACCATTCAAGCAAAGCAAATATAGAAAAAAAATGGTAATACTTCTAGAGCAGGAAAGTATTTTATACGGATTGTATTCCCTATAAAGAGTAATCTTTTGTTATATTATAAATAAGCCCCATCCTTTTTGTTTTTTCTTCTGCGTATTCGACGACGATTTCAGGCTGTACTCAAGCTTCGGATGGATCTAGAATACCGTAATAACATTTGAGGTTCAATTTTCTAGAAAATATTATATATTCTAAAGGCCAAATATATCGAACATTCTAGACATAAATAAAACAGATAACTAACTGACAAAATACTTGACCTGCAGCATGACAACCAACTGAAAACATATTTAGGGCCAATTTCACCACCATTAATATTTGACGGTCAGTTGAATCAATGGGAAAGGACCTTATCGAAATGTAATTTGACGGACGCTGTCAAAGCTCTCTGAATATCAGTGATTTCTATTGAAACATTGAATGAAATTGTGAAAAAGCGATTGTAATATAAACAAGAACACTTTTTGATTCCAAAATGATGCTTTTGTACGGAGAAAACAGGGCAACTTTCATGTATTTTGATTTTTCTTATAAATTTACATTTGACAATCCGTTATCCCTTAGCCAATGTGAATGCGGGAAATAATAGGTCGATTTTCTAGCTGTTAAATTTAACAGCAGGTTTGGAGATTTGTTAATGCATGGCAATCTCGAATTTGTTGAGTTCAATATATGTCATTATTATAGCTACATACCTGTTAAATAGTGCGGATTTGTCTGTATTGTGCAAGAAAATATGTAGAATATAAAATACATTCCAACCAATTGCTCATCTTTCTTTACTTCATAATAGTAATCATTTATTAATTATTGGTTAAAGAATTTGTTCAAAGCAATAAAAAGATTATGACCTCTCCATCCTAAAACAGATATGTTTAAGACGTGTCAATACCTACATATCCGTAATGCATAATGCAATTACTATGGACATAGACAAAAAAAATATGAAAAATTTCTCACAAATAATGTCTTCTAACTCCAAAAATCATTAACAGTAATAATGTTAATTTCTTGTTTGGTTGAATTTTTGCCTGGCGGGGATATCTATCTGTCACTCGCAAGGTTGCCAAGTGTAACGACAATCACGTCCGTGGGGGAGGGTCCGAAATGAATCTTTTACATTTGCCGGTTTCGAATTTAAAGTAGGAACACAAACATAGTACTTATGATAGTTGGAGCTAGACTGATATCACTTCTTGAAGGATATTTGAAAAGTGTGAACACCATCATGGTCTGTTGTATCTTCAAATTGCAAAATGAAGTATCTGAAAATTCTTACTGTCCTGATTATGATCATCTTTGGCAGACGTGTTGTATCATCAAATTGATGAACAAATATAAGGAAGCTGTGATATACCTACGTATAGCGGATTTTTCATGAAAATTTACTAGGTTTCATGATTATAACCATCTTTGGTAGATTGTTCGATCCGGAATGGGAAAGATCTCCTATTAATGAAAATATTTTTGGTATCATCTAACCGTTGCAATCAGTGCACAAAACTGTGACACATGATTTATAGAATAATCCGCTGCCCTAACAACACAAATTTAACATACAGGTCGCCTATCAGCTGTGGCACGCTGCCCTCTTATGCAAACTTCCATCCATGACCTCCCAGAAAAGCTTTGCAGATGGGTGGCTGACTTTCTCTTTGGCCGCAAGGTATCCGTCGTAATTGACGGGATCTCCTCTACATCCCGCAAGGCCAACGCGGGTGTTCCCAAGGGATTCGCCTTGGTTCCGTCACGGTACTTCTTACATATCAACGACCTCCTTTTCTTCACGATCAACCCAATCCACAGCTTCGCTGAGGACAGCACTCTACATGCAGGAATTCAGAGTGACAAGCCGATCTCTGCAGTTGAGCTGGAAAAAAGAAGATTAGCGACGAATGTCTCTCTAACAAGAGACCTAGAGGTTATCACTGCTTGGGGACGCAACAATTTTGTACAGTGTAATGGTTCCAAAACACAGTACTGTACCTTGACGAACAAAAAGCGTCCTGGCGCTCATACGGTTCCGATGAATGGCCGGGTTCTGCCAAAGAGCCGTTCATTTCGGCTATTAGTTTAGGGCTAAGAAGTTCTTCCGCATGATCTCCTCACTCTATACAAGGCCCAGAAAAGGCCTAGCCTCGAGTATTGCTCACACGTTTGGGGTGCTGCTGCCCAGACTATATTATTTATGCTTGATGCTGTCCAAAGAAGGGCTGCCCGACTGATCGATGACTCTTCTCTAACAAACAGTCTCGGTAATCTTTCACACCGGCGGGCCGTCGGCGATCAAGTTCTCTTCTACCGCAATACCAACGGGCTTTGCTCCTCAGAGTTATCTTCCATGATGCCGCCGCGCGATGTGCCTGCCATACAGACCCTGCTGCTTCGGTACAAAAAAATGACTACAGAGGATGCTTCCAACTTCCATTGTATGTTGGCTGGGGGGTTTCTCTGTACAAAAGCATCATATTCCTCATATATTTTCTAAATATTTGGAAAAAAATATCGCAGAAATATATGAATTATACATACTATAAATATCTATAATGAATATTTTATAAATATAGGTGTATAACAAATATATCATTAAATTTTAAAAAATCTGTCGCTACAAATATTTAACAAACATTTTTTATAAATATTCAATGCTATCGGGGTATTATTCTTAGACCTATCTTTCCTAGCCTACCTTGAACAGGGTAATTCGACATACTGCTTTTATTGAGATGAAGTGAATGAAGTGAACTACACCATATACAAGTATACTCCAAGCAAATTGAGCCAACTACATGCTACATCGAAATCATGATGAAATAGGGTGATTCAAATGAAGTAAAAATGCAACAGATAACTGCCAGAGATTACTTAAATAATTGTTTTTCAAAGAAGGACAAAATTACTTTCTCTCTCAGGTCTCTCTCAAAGTTTGTCTTATACAAAGTGTGTATGCTGAGATCAGACCCATATCAATCAGTAGGTCCTATCGCGGAAGAGCCGGCTACACTAAGGGGCTTTGCTCCTCAGAGCTCTCTTCCATCATGCCGCCACGCGATGTGCCTACCAGACAGACCCACTTGACTTTGGCGTCCCATCCCCACCGTATCGAACTTCTTACATCCTGAACTGGCCGATACGACCGCCCCTTTGTCCCGAGGGTGTCGAGATTGTGGAACAATTTACAAGAGGAAGCTTTCCCAGTTATATTAACCTTAGGCAGTTCAAAAATCGTAACAACAAAATTTCTTTAGGATCATCATAGCAGCCGCGGTGTTCCGGCATTTTGGCTTCTGCGCGGCTGCTTCGATATAAAAAAAATCACATTTGGTGATCAATCAAAGAGTGAATCGAATCTTTCTTAAGTAATGATCCATCTACCAACATCACTGATAATTTGTCATGTTGACATTTTCATGGTTTGGCATCAGAGATAAACCCTTCTAGAGATGGGAAACTCCAATACTAAAATAAGTTACCGTATTTCTGCGACCTCTGGTGGATTGGCCGCACACCAGTGCTGAATAATGGGCCTTTCCATCTTAATAGGACAAACCTAATGGGGCTTTTTACATTCTGTTAATAATAAATCGTCTTACGTAACAAAAACACCCCAAATGGGTTAATTTCCACTTTCTTAGTCATTAATACATGACGCGCATTTCGACACACAGTGTCTTTCTCCAATGCTGGGATGAGTCGCGCGTCACGTATTAATGACTAATATAGCAGAAATTAAACCATTCGGAGTGTTTTTATTACGTAAAATGGCTTGTGGAAAATCTTTCCAGGGGATGCGAAGGGAGGAATTAAAATTCAAGAAATAATTATAGTCATTTTATGGTCAATCATTCATATACAAATTATATCACCTTTTCTCACAAAGCTAAATATAATAATAATAATGTCTTTAGAAATCCATCCACACTGCGAGGCAATGTTTATCCAGCTGGCTACTCTACCACTTAACCTCACAGCACATACAAAAAAAAGATATAACAATGAATAGCAATCGACTAACTAATATATACAATAATTAAGGCTTAAATAGAGTAATCTTAAGATGTTATACATCAATACTACATGGCCCGCTCTAACAAAAAAAAAGAAATATATCAGTTAGCTTGGCTAGCAGACCCCAGACGATGGTTCTTAATGGCTCTCTTGAATGCAAGTATTCCCTTCTTTTTGCAATTGTTATTAAGACTATTATACACCTTGACAGCATTGTAGGTGAAACTACGATAGAAAATGCTCATATAACTAGGTATATTGAAGTCGGAGTTATGTCTGAGATTCCTGTAATTGAGATCCCCACGTGGTAGTAGCCTTTTTAGTAGATAAGCAGGTAGCCTATTGATTTTGATTCGTTGTACTAATATTAGTAAATGATATGTGAAAAGCTGGTCAACCCTCAACCATCTAAGCTCATTGATCTTCTTAGACACATGGCTAAACTTTCGCAGACCACAAACGAACCTACAACAACGATTTTGAAGTTTTTGTACTCGATATCTAGTCACGTAATCAAGACAAGGAAAGTAAACAGCAATTGAATAATTTATTAACGATAGCACCAGAGTCTCAGCCAGTTTTTTGCGAGTCTTGAAATTCAGAATATGGCGATTGTTGTATATCTTCAAACGCATGTATGTTAAGCGAGATAAATGCGTAACATGTTAAACCTCAAATCCATGATCATCCCTAAATTCTTCGCATGGTCTACTATAGGAGTATGGGTGTCGTTAAGACTAGGAACAATTCGGCCATCTAACCATTGTACTAACAGTTTTGGGCCAAATAGCATGGTAGAACATTTTGAAGCATTGATCTTCAGACAATGTCTTTTACAGTACTCTTCAATGTTAACTAGACCTAAGTTCAATTTATATGATGCTGAGGAGTATAAGGATATGTGCAATTACTCAAATATTTGACATGCAATAGTGGAGATCTTACATTCGAGATGAAGAGTGCACTAAACACTCGACTCCTGACAGATTTCACAATTTTCTTTTCACTATAAACTGCAGGAAAACCTACGATTTAAGGAGCGATGTTACTACGTTTCGAACCTCCTATCAAATATCTATATCCTACATCTAAATGTAACAATATAAAAATTATATGGCACTTAAATATACTGGTTGTCCATTATAATCTACTTTCTGTACCTCCTATTCTTAAGGTAGATTTCTTTGGCCTGTTTAATGACCGGATCATTATTCAGTGGCCGTAGATCTCTACCACTCAGCGCTCTATTTATGCCTACTGTCCAGTTATGGCCCAGAAAAAATGTGAACTTTTCTATCAATTTGGAATTTAATGACTCTTTATGGTTAGGGCAGCTGAGTGGTAAACTGATCTTTGATTTTATGAAATTTACCAACAGTCCAACTGAATTTGCCTTATATGCTAACTGTGGCACCATATGCATAGTAATATTGTATAATTCAGCAAATTTTTGTATTATTCTCAAATGACAATATTTTAATTTTGCAGGCATGGTTTTCAAGTATTCTTTTTCAGCTATAAGAGCATGCCACTCATCCACAGGATTTTCTGAAAATATATCTCTTATACAAACTTCACATGAAGAAATATCTTTTTTTACATATTTGGTGATGAAACCACTTACATATCCTAAACTAACTTTACTTATGTACTGCAGTGCAAAGTTTGGTATTTCTGATGGAAATGAACAAAAATCTGTTCTTGAAGGCACTACCACATCTACAGTGATGAACTTTTTCACTGCCACTATGATATTTTTGGAATTTTCACTTTCACAATTAGCTGACATAGAGAGGCGGCTAGAAAAGTTGTTTATCAGTAATGTTTTGAAATGATTTTTAAAATGACTACAAGTCGGATTGGTGTCTCGTAAACCCTGCTGTCTGATCTGGCCAAAGAAATTTTCAATTGGGTCTTGGTTCAGTCGCCTACACTTCAAGTGATTCACGTTGCCTTGTTCCAACATCTCAAATATGTCTATAATGCCATTTATGGTGACTGTCCAGTTGACCAATGATGGTGGCCTCAATCGTTCTTCGGTACCCTCTGCTGCAATTTGATTATTATTACTAAATCTGAGAGTCAGTTCACGAAGATTGTCAAAACACTCAACGAATTTTGAAGCCAATGAATTCGCCAAAGCAAACTGTGGTGCAAATTCCACAAATTAGGTAATGAAGCTTTGCAATACGGTTTTAATTAGCTTATCATACTACAAATATTTCATCAATAATTTGAATACCCAATCAGTAATTTTATAAATTTGTGAGTAATGGTGAGGTTCATATAGACAACGTAGGAACTTTATATAAAACCGATGTTTGTTCAGTGTTCTGATGAGGATTTCAAGAAATAATGTTGAATTTTAATCACTATTACAATAGAGCATATCAAAATGGGCTTATGTGATGGTAAATCCATTTAGTATTTCATAATCTTCGTGAAATTAGGCCTAAAAGTTACAGTCCAGAATTATTCATTATACACTGGCTATGAAAGGTTTCAACAGTAAAATATTGAATTGATCAAGATAATGTATACGAATCTTTGAATATGTGTTTACACATCAAATGCTACAAATTATTCTGCTCATCTGTTGTTCTTATCATTAAAATTTTACAAAGCATAAAATGTCGTATAGAAACCTTGGTAATACATCTTTCTTAATGTTTGACGAGCTTCAACCCAGAATTCAAAGTGATCTGTGCATCGAGATACAGCAGACCTCAGGGGTTTCCCACTGGATGGATATAGGCTGTACCCATTGACACTATCCATGAGATCATCAAAAAACTTGAGAACTTTTGCTGTTCCTTGTGCAGTTTCGGATAATTTTTCACCTTGTATGCCCACTATTCCTAAAAAGATAAAAATAGTCATGAATCTATATGAATGCCCATGAAAAAATGAAAATGTACCTGCACGTGCCATTAGAGTCATCACAGATGCCACAGTGTGACTGAATACTTGGGTAGCATATGAAACCTTCATCTTCTTTATACAATTTCTATTGACATGGCATTCTGTCAATTTTGGCATCGCCCTTAAGCTTCCAGCAGCATTGTCTATAGCATATAGTCGTACTGAAACACTGTCCTGACAGCCTCTAACTGCGCATTTGCGGTACCGAGACATGGTTTCTGAAAAACAACATTCAGTTACAAAAATATGTTCAAGTTAAATGACTCAAGGAAATAGAAATGTCGCTAAGCTCTAAGAAGTCATGTCAACATAAAATCAAATTTAACTTTTGCAGTTGTAATAATGCAGTAATACTGTAATGATAATTGATGATTTTAGCAAACATATTTAGATAAGCAGGGCCGTTGAGAAATAAGCTCGGGCTCCTATGCCCAAAAATTCTCGAGCCCCCATGCCGAAATATTCTCGGGAAGAAAAGGTTCTTGACATGAGCGAACCTAAGGACGTCTATCCATCAGTTCAGTAAGCGAGCCTCGTGCTCCCCTCAGCGCCGAGCCACGAGCTCCTCTCTTGTCGACGGCCCTGAAGTTTTGTACCCATCATCTTAGCCTATAAAACTAGATTATATCACTATACTTACATGCTGCAATAAACAAGCGCTGTAATCACTCAAATTTAACCACACATAAACAAAAAATAAAAGTATTTAACGGTCCAAACACTCCAAACAACAGCGATACCAGCGGCATCCAACGGATTGATCACCAACTAAAAACACTGTTCCAATTCATCCCATAAGAGTGAATGCCCTGTTTGGCATAGTGGCCACTGTCTGTCAAGTCGTCGGCAAGAAAAACCACGAATTTATAAAATTCGTTTTTCGGTAAGTTTGGTCTACAAATTGTTCAAATGTCTTTTAGAGATGCGAATTAAATGGTTTTAAAGTGAAATTTTTCAAATCTTCAAAACTTCAGAACTTTTTGAAAATTCCAAAATCTTGAAGTTTGAATATTTTGAAAAAGAATAATTTGAAAATCTTCGAAGTTCAAAATTCAGAAAACTTTGAGAGTTTTGCCAATTTGAAAAATTTTACAAAACTTTAAATTTTGGAAGTTTTAAATATTTTGGAAATTTTGAAAATTCGAGAATTTTAAAGAAATGGAAAATTCAAAAGGAAGCGTTATTTCACGTTTAAAATCCAAGAAGTGATTATTAATTAAGTTCACGAACTGATATTAGCTATTTTCGAGTTCTAAATTCAGTACTGTCACAGAACGGTTCTGGAACTGCGTAAAGGGGAAGATGTCTGGAGTGGTTATGAACAGTCCGAGAACTATCAGAATTTTGCCAAAACCCGAACAGCCTGAACCCAGGACTACGGCAACAATTATTATTTTGTTTAGTGCTACATGTGTCCCTGGGTCTTTAGGAAGTTGATTTGCTGGATAAATACCTTACCTAAAATGCTCAACAAACCGTTTGCCAGGAACAGTTTCCTCAAAGAAATTATTATTTTTGTTTATATGTTTGAGGAGTTCTAACAAAAATAAGTTAGGAGTAACTGCTTCAGTTCATCGTCACTGTCAGACGACGATGATGATGACTAATGATCTGCATTGAATCCATTTGTCCACTTTTCTTTTAATTTTAAATAAAAAACACTCCTCAAACAGCAAGTAAACAGCATTTAACTCTTTTCGGCAGTGTGGTACATAAATCGCACCACAAATAAATGGCTGAAAGATACACGGTGGTACATAAAATAAACCGCCTTTGGAATTCATTTGGCTGTTCGGCACAGCGACGTATTTTCTTTACCACATATCCCTACCATATATTTAATGAACAAGAATGCGGATTTTGCCTATACTGCGTAAATATTTCCTGTCTTGACTCGTGAATCGCATTAGATGTTGCATGAAACACGTGTTTTTGATTACAAATATTTAGTGGTGTTTTGATATTGAAAAAGTAAGTATTTCGGGATATTCAGTATACTATTTGTGTTTTATTATGTATATATTTATGCAAAAAACATAAGTGCAATAAAAATTAGGGATTAGGTTTGAAAAAATACATAATTATAATGAGTCCGTAATTTGTACCACTAGGCAAAAAGGGCTTTTTCTTTTTTCAGGCCATGGCTTTCGTCGGCAGTAGTAAGTATCCTCTGGACTTTCAATTGGTAGATATGACCGTAGAAGAGTTGTACCACGAAATAGAAATGATAGATAAAGTTCCAAGTGATCAGGAATCGATTATTTCAGAAGAGTCCGACAACGAAAATGATTTCTGTGAAATACAGCCGAATGATATTATGATCAGTACTGATGATGACTCCAGCGTTGATGACGTCCTTCTTTCAAGGTATTTACAGAAGCCATATAATCAACCACCCAAAGTTTCATGGTCTTCTCAAAATTTACATCTAATAAACCCGGCTCAGCCGTTTACCGAGAATCAAGGTTTATGTCTTCATTTGCTACAAAAGGAAGATCACCTGTTGTCACCTTATCTGTTTATAACTGACGAGCTTATAGAAGACATTGTTTTTCAAACAAACCTGTATGCTGAACAAGAGTTTCAAAAAATACCAAAAAATATAATCCTACAAATACAAAAGAAATGAAGGTTTTCCTTTGTCTTAATATTCTTATGGGAATCAAACCACTACCTAGTTATAGAGACTACTGGAGTGTCGATGAAGACATGCACGATAATTACATTTCCCAGTTTATGCCTGTAAATAGGTTCGGTTGGTTGCTTAGCCACGTTCACCTCAATGACAATAGCGTAATGCCAAAAAAAGGGGATGCAGGATTCGATAAACTATATAAAGTCAGGCCCTTCATAGATAAAATTAAGGAGAATTTAAAAAAATATTATAATTGTACAAAAATCATCGCAATCGATGAATCAATGATAAAATTCAAGGGGCGAAGTACGTTGAAGTAATATATGCCGAAAAAGCCGATAAAACGAGGTTACAAAATTTGGACTTTGGCTGACGCAAATGCATATTTATATGACTTTGATGTTTATACCGGCAAAAGCGATGTCTACGTGGAACATTCCTTAGGGGAAAAGGTGATACTTGGACTTACCGAGAATTTCCAACAAAAAAATCACTTGCTCTTCTTTGATAACTTTTTCACCTCGTATGGGTTATTCAAAGAAAGGGGGATTCATGCATGTGGTACAGTTCAGTCGAACAGAAAACATCTTCCAAAAATGATTGAAGATAAACGTCCATATTTTGACCAACTATCATGATCCAACGGTAACAAGCACTGTCCAACGAAAACAAAAGGATGGTACTAAAACCCATGTTCCTTGTCCTATGGCACTGGTGGACTACAATAGTAACATGAGCTTTGTGGATCGTTTCGACCAAATGAAATCATCTTATGAGCTAGATCGTAAAAGTAAAAAAGGTGGATGAGAATTTTTTTCCTTTTCATTGATTGCTGCGTCGTAAATTCATTCATTCTCTATAGACTGAGCGGTCTAAAAAAATTACCCTTGAAAGATTTTCGCCGAAGAGTTGTTGATGGGTTATTAGGAGAACGATACGTCCAAATTAGTGCAGATCATGAAACACATTCGGAAGCACCTTTCAAGAAAATAAAAAGAGCAGTACCAGACGAAGTAAGTTTCACGTCATCAGATCATCAGCCTGTAAGGTCTACAAGACGAAGATGTGCCAGATGTAGTACCAGGATTCACCAAGTTCGTACTGAATGGTCTTGTACAGTGTGTAAAGTTCCGTTATGCTTAAGCAAATCCAAAGGCTGTTTTCAAGAATATCAGAAAACAAAGTAGATATTGTTAATCTTGATTATAAATTAATAAAATACTTCTGGTATTCTGTTAAATAAACTTTTTATTTTTCATAATTGCCTTCTACCCTTATTTCAACTTGCACGGTGGTACATATATGTCGTACCACCAATTATTTGCTAAACTGACATTTAATTTAAAAAAATATATACAAGAATCTTCAAATTTTCATTAATTATTTTGAATCTGATTGAAATAATTAAAAAAATCCGAACTTTTAGATTCTGTGCAACATGGGACTACAAAATGGAAAAAATCTTGTGCCTAAAAGAGTTAAAGCATAACACGTCAAATAATTTTGATGACATTGGCAGAAGGAATAGACATGCGTGAAAAATCAGTTCAAAAATGGTCCCGGCAGTAAAGGAAGAACTGCTTGAACGATTCTTGAACCATCCTAGAACTGATCCAGTATATAACTCGAATACCAAACTTCAGTTCTAAAACGGTCCGGTAGTAATCCAACAGAAACCCGAACACGTCGGTTTCTTCTGCGCATGCTCCTGATAGTTCTAGAACAGTAATGATAAAAACCCGAAAAAATCTATTGTTTGTCGGTGTTCGTGCGTTTAGAAATCTAGTCAGTCTTAGTACGAATTCTTTGGCATTTGGAAAGTCCGTGTCCCATCGACACGTCCGCCGGGGTGCGGGGTTCGCAGCTAGCAGCCGGTGGTGGCGGCGATGCCGTCCAGTCCATATCCTGAAGGAAACGAGAGTTTACGAGGCGGGTACCGCAGTTAGCCGCCTCCTGACGTTCCCGACGCCGAAGGGATACGAACCGTCAAATCCCTGCGTGATGGACAACTGTCCTACGTGCCTAGCATCTTGCTAGCCAGAATGAGAAATCGATGATACGGCTAGCGAAACAGAACGCCGCATACTGCTAGTGGATACTGGAAGAGGACGGATTTTTCTTTCGGGATGTTCGAAAATTCTATATCCGATGTGCTTCGAAAAACCACGGAAAAGCTTTTAAAGCAAAAAGTACATAAAAAATAACGAAAAAAGTTTTTTCGAGTGTTGCATGGAGATCAAGCTGAGAAGTTATCAGTTATTATAAATATATCAAGTTTATAAAACAAGATGGAACAAAGTAAGCAGAGCAGAAGCACTAAGACTGAGCAGGAAGAACTACGGAAGGTGTTTCGGTTTTTGATTGGTTACTCGTTTGGCAGGGTACCCTATAGAAACTAAGATTAGGTATATTATGGAATAGCGGAGAATAAAAAAAGGCGGAAGCAACTGCAAGACAAGTTTCTGTTCCATTGACTTGCCTTTAGTGATAGAACGGCAACAAAGCTGATAAATTAATAATAATAATATTCATTTACTCAAATAAGTACAAATAATTCTCATCCGGCTTTTACTTGGATACTAACGAATCAAAGTAAACACATACGTTTCATTAAAAAAAATACTTTTTCACTAAGATATATTATTTCTATTTACTTTTCGTAAAGTTACCGCAAGCCTGTTTTCAACAGAGATAGGATTCTGGAAGTCTGAGTGCAGTGTTAACAGGCATTATGTATCTTTTCCACTATGTTATCCAACGTATGTATCCTAGTGCCTTGATAAAACGGAGTTTCATCGTCTTCAATTGCAGATACAGATTATGGAACTCGCCGTCAAGTATCCTGGTCTTGTGTAAATAACATAAGAGTAGTAATATTTATTTTACAGAGGACAAATAAATGAAGAGCCCACGAAAAGGTTGCCCTTGTACGCGGGTAAACATTTTGTTTTAAATTTACAAGGGTGTTCGTTTAAAAACCTCCCTCCACAGATTTCTCGAAAACCACTGATTGAAAGAAAAAACGCCAAGACACGTCAAAATATTTGTCAAGAGGGACAATTTTTTCACCAAAAACTACTTCACCCCTTTTCATACTCAGCCCTCCAGGGTCATTCCCTTAAAAATTTTAAATGACAAGAGGTATCGAGTGATACTTATTTGAAAGGCCTTTCAAACTCCTTTATTTTGGCGTTTGATTTTTAAAATCAGTCGATTCGTTTTCGAGAAAATTAGAAAAATCTGTATCTATCTTAATTTCTTCAGACAGAAAACAAAAGCACACGAAAATATTACTTTTCATTTCAATAAGTGTTCAAAGTGTTGCCTGTTAGGGTTTGCCAAATCTGCAATTTAAAACGGAAACTACCAACATAAACAGCAATTCGGAAGATTAGACATGGCAACAAGCAAATAGCAACCCGAATTTTTTCCGCATTCTTTTCATCAACATGGATATCCTGGGCGAACTGTATTTATTTATACCTGAATCGTTATTTGTTGCTGAGGGAAAGAAAGAATTTAGTTTGCTGTCAGTTACCTTTGTGACAATCTTGGGATAGTGAAAATTAATTTATTGATTCAGATTTTACTTCCCAAATGGCTTACACACTAGCCGAAAGAATGAAAATGATTCTAATTCATGGTGCCAAAAATGAATGTGCGCGGCAAACTGCCATCACATTTAACGCCATATATCCGGGGAAGGTAATTTCGCATAGGTATGTTTTGGGCCTTTTTTCTAAATTTACTCAAACTGGATCTGTTGCAAATAAAAAACGTGATCAGCGGATACTTTTGGATGAAGCCGCTCAAGTTGAAGTTTTGGGTCATTTTGGAATTAATTCTAGTACTTCATTATGCAAAATTTGTAGCTGCAACTGGAATTTCATTAGATTTTGTGCAGTTACTAAACTCCATAAAATTCATCTATTCAAAATGAAAATATTGCAAGAGCTTACCGAAGATGATTTTAATAGGCGAGTTGAGTTTTGTGAACAAATGACTGCAGCGACTAATGATAATACCAATCATGTAAAGAATAACTGCTTCACTGATGAATGCACATTTTATCTAAATGGGTTTGTTAAGAAGCACAACTGCAGGTATTGGAGCAATGAAAATCCTCATGCTTGTAGAAGGACATACCCAGTACCCTCAAAAAATTAATGTATGGGCAGGCACTTTAGGAAACAAAGTGACTAGGCCATTGTTTAGTGGAAATTTGAATGGAGACGTTTATTTGGATGTGTTGGAAAATACCATCAATCCGCTTATCACTGAAACCATTGAAAACCAAATCGAAGAGGATGAAAAACCCTGTACCTGATGAGGCTGAAATATAATTCCAGCAAGATGGCGCTCCTCCTCACTAGGTTATTCCGGTTCGGCAATGGCTAGACGATGAGTTTCCAGATAAATGGAAAGGGCGAAGAGGGCCTATAGAATGGCCTGCTAGATCTCCTGATTTGATGCCATTAGACTTTTTAATATGGGGTCATTTGAAATCTATTTACATCCCAACCTAAAAGTTTGGATGAACTTCGTCAACGCATCATCGTAAGCTGCCATGATATCCCAACATGTTTCGGCAACATTTTGAACACTTATTGAAATAAAAAGTGATATTTTCGTGTGTCTAAACGTTAGTACCTTAGCTTTAATCTTCGTTTGAACATGCTAACATGGTAAGCAAGGCACGTGCCGGGTGTATAATAAACCGATTTGGAGGGTGGTAAAACATTAAAAACAATTACCCCGAGTTTATTTATGTTAAAGGTTGAGTCTGACTTTCGTACGTTGCACGGGACTTTCAAGTTCCAGATGATTAGCAAACGTCCATAATCTTCTTCTATTCTCGCTCCTCCCAGTTAGCTCTTGATGTACTTCTCCCCCAGGACGTGAAATTACGTCTCGCGCTTACTAACGTACGACCACCATTATTCAAACTATACCCTTTAAATTTGTTGCCCAACTTGCTAACTAAATTACACCGTAAATTCTTGTTTATATTTATCGCTCTATTCACTATTTATCATAGCCTGATGCTGCTTTGCGCTGCTGGCCTGCCTGTTGTTGTTCCTGGATATATATGTTGTATGACGCAAATGCACTCCTCTTGCTGTATTTATATATGATCTAGCTAGTTGTTGGATAAACATCCCGTTGAACAATTACTCTTATTGAAAGTTACGTTGTACTAATGGTGCTTGGAAATGGGCAATATTTTTTTGAATGGTCCGGCTCCGTAAGCTAGACGTGTTTGACATTACCGACGAATTTTCATACATGTATTGTGGTCAGATTGCCAAACCAACTTACAATTTACCATTTCCATTCTTGCTTAATTTTGTAGTCCTTCTGATGAGTGTATGTGACTACGTTAACACATTTTAGACAATATTGCTAAGATATAGCCGATATAGTCGAGACATATTGCCGGGCCATATGCTGCAATATAGCCATGATGGTTGGACTATATTTGCACAGCTTTTTTTTATATCGAAGCAGCCGCGCAGGCAGAAGCATAAATGCTGGAACACCGCGGCTGCTATGATGATCCCAAATAAATTTTGTTAATACGACTTTTGAACTGCCTAAGTTTAGTAGAACTGGGAAAAGCTTCCTCTTGTAGATTGTTCCACAATCTCGACACCCTCGGGAAAGGAGCGGTCGTATCGGCCAGTTCTGGATGTACGACACGGTTATGATGGGGCGCCAAAGTCAGGCGGGTCTGTCTGGCGTGGCGGTATCATGGACGAGAGCTCTGAGGAGCAAAGCCCGTTGGTGTAGCGGTAGAAAAGAGCTATATCGCCGACGGCCCGCCGGTGCGAAAGAGTCTCGAGACTGTTAGAGAAGAGTTATCGATCAGTCGGACCGCCCTCCTCTGGACAGCATCGAGCTTGGATAATGTAGTCGGGACGGTAGCACCCCAAACGTGTGAGCAATACTCGAGACTAGGCCTTATCTGGGCCTTGTATACATAGAATGAGAAGGTCACGCGGAGAAGCTTTGTTGATGTCGAGCGACAAGAGCACTCGTCTTACGGTCTTTAGCTGAATGTTACCTCCCGGATAGTACTACTACTCGTCGTTGCTTCTCAAGGCGGTCCTGACGACCTTAGCCATTAGGTTATAGTCACTGTAATGTCAGTCTCTGACGTCAGTCTGTCAGGTCTGGTGGCCCAGAAACGAGACAAGGTGTGGGGGAAAAGGGAGAGGGAGAAAGAAAGCAAGGAAGTAGGGGCGAGAAGAGAAAGAAAAGGAATTGTTTCATGTAAATATTTGAGGTGTGAGAGATCTAAGAACTGTTACATTGTACTATATAAATTGTTTGACTTGTCCTGAACTGAATTTGGGGTGTTTGGTTTTTAAAAACTATAATTTTTAAAGGGCTAAGCTTGAATTAAATTTTGTTCATAGTTCGAGTCGTGGCCTGGAATGTTTGCGTATCTCCTGTGTAATCCACTGCTTCACGCAACAAAGGGTTGCTGTGCGATTCCGCAAAGCAGGCTGTCTATTATACTTAGGCTGCGGAAAGATCGCTTGCAACGCCTGTGTTGCGCTTATCAGAGGAGTAATAATTTGTTGGAGTGACTTGAGCGCGGTCGCCAGGTCTACTTGTTGAGAGTTCAAAGCAGGAGCTGCGGCTGTAATCTGTAGGTTCCTCTTAGGAGTGAACCTGCACGTTGGACTGTTGGCAGGATGCCTGTCCCCGCAGTTTGCGCATTTGCGTACCACCTGACTTGTTTGGGGGCACAAAATGTGTTAAGTGGTTCTGTGCACATTTTACACATTTGGGTGGCGCTATACAGTAAGACAGGGCGTGCCCATACCTCTGACAGCGGTGACACTGGCCAATGAGTTTATAATTCTTTTGGACCTCGACCTCAATTTAGAGGCCTAATAGTTCTGTTTCATTGAATAATTCATGTGATTTTTCGATTTTAGGCAGTATCACCACTACCAACGGCATGGGAGTGCCCCCACTGCGTTTTAATCTGATCAGATGGTTCAGCTCCTGCTTTATCTCTTCCTCGTTGAGTGACGCGGGGATACCGCGTAGGACAGCATGTATGTTTCTTTCCGATGGCAGAGGAAAGGTATGATGAGCAATATTTGGCTCTTTCAAATGCCGAATTATCTTTCTGTAATCGTCCTCGGTTTTGGGGACGATTCTAATCCCCGCGTCAATCGCTACATCTTAATCCCTAGACTAATAAATTGATAATTGACGTTTCTCCACTTTTCTGGCTCCCTCAGCACGACTGGAGTGATGCGCCTTGGTTGAAGCTGCTGCGCCACTGTGCTGGCATAACCAGAAGGTGCAGCACTAGTATAGGTCTGTGTATGTGAAGTAGTTATGTGCGATGTATCAATGAGTGGATGAGTATTAATTTGTGAAAGATGTGTTACTGTAGGAGCAGATTGAGTCGGTAAAGGAGGGAAGTCTTCTGTCGCATGTCTAGCCGTTGTTCGTCTTTTCCTTTGTCTAGCTGGCGTAAACCCGTCGCACCATACACTGTCATCAGAAAGAGCGTCGTCGTCAATTGGATCCTGATTTTCATGTCTACGTTTAAGGCTGTCACTACGGGAATTTCTACTTAGCTGTGTATTCAGTGCTGTAACCTGGGCCGTCAAGCAGTCAATACTATGATTGAGCCTCTTGATAAGATCCGCCTGGTCTGCAATCTGCTGGGCCTGCTGCTGTATCTGGTGGGCCTGCTTTTCAGTGATAGTCGTCAGAATCTGGACGGTAGAGTTGCTGCTGTCATCTGGCACAGCAGGATTTTCATCTTGTTTTCCAATTTTAGCTGCAGTTCTGGTAGAGTCTGCACTGCTGGTGGAGGACCGACCATCCTCCGACCCTTCCGGGTCCTTGCCCATTTTTTCTCTCACCTTTTATTCGCAAAAATGAAAAAAATTCGCGGAAGGAAATTTTTGACGTTTACATCAAAACCCTGTACAGGGCGATCACCTCCCACATAGTGTAGGGAACCCTTTGAATTGACGGCATTTGGGCATTGGGGGACGTCCATGGTGAAAGTTGGCAACAAAGATCTTGGCTAGCACTTCTGCCTTGGCCTTTGAATCGAATACAATAGTTCCATCCCGACACGTAAGTGATGGAAGGCTACTGTGTACTGTGCCTAACTTTTATATCGTGCTGGTTTCTGGCATTGCGAACCGCTTCGTTATATTTGTTTCTGGACTCGACGTCGGCTTGTCTGTTCTCTGCAGTGGGGTTTTGTAAGAAGATTCTGTGTGCCTTGATCTTCTGCTAGCGAGCAGTGTCACACGATTTATGAAATCAGCCGTTGCACCGTGGTTTAGACACTTTCATTCTGTGAAGGATATATTCCTCCATTTCGACGTGGATAATTTCGGTTATCGAAGAATAGACAGCCGACGCATCCGCGTCAATGAAACATACATCTCTCCAAGGAAAGCTAGAGAAGAAGTCTCTCAGCTCCTCCCAGTCGGCATGTCTGTAATGCCAAGTTTTACGGCCTGTACGAGTTTCTGCTGCCACAACGGGTTCTGACCGAAACCTAGACAACACCCTGGTCTGACTTACCCATGGGGGACAGGACAGCAGTGCTGTAAGGGACAGCATGCGTGGTCAGAAAGAGATCCAGCAGGCTACTGGCGTGTGACGAGACGTGGGGAAAAAGTTCTTGTCATACAGCTGTGTGTAGTTTGTATAATTTTGACCAGTGTACCATTTATCCAGCTTTCACCATGTTACTGGGTGTTTCCCTCATCCTTAACGTAAACAACAATTAGCAACATCCTCACATACTACTCTCCTGATGATGATGGCAAAGACCATTGAAAGCTAGAGAGAATAAAAAAAGTATAAAGAGTCCTACTTGCTTAAATTTTGTCGAAGTACCCAACAAAAGGCGGAAGCTTCAATTTTTCACCTATATATACATATATATATATAAGTGACATATAAATCCGAACACCCAGTTTAAATGGTTTTATTTTAATAAAAGTTGGTGAATGTATTTATGTTACTGTAAATAACAAGTGAAAAATTTTGAGCCTTATCAGTTGGACATTCCGGTTCGCCGCAGTAAAGAATCAACGTTGGCGGATTTTGATTCTTGACATCCTTTACGATCGGTTACGATGCCTAGAGTACGGAGACCTGTACGATTTCGTCAATAAAATTTATTTTTCGAACATCTGCGAGATCAACAGCACCATTGATGCTGTTCATCACTACCTGCAATCCAATCGTCCCGGCGTGCTTTTCTTGGCGGAGACAAAAATCTCAGAGACTGCACCGATTAACCATCTCAACTTCCCAAACTACGAGGTGCATTCCAATCTGAGAAAGAACGGGGGAGTTGTGGCTTTTGTCCGTAGCAGTCTTTCCTGCTCCAGGGATCTTTCTTTGGAATCAGACCGGAAGGACATTCTGTGGCTTCGCCTCAACTCCAAAACATCACCCAAATTTATTTGCTGCCTTTATCGCTCTCCCTCGAACCATAACTGGGATGACCTACTCGAATACCTCGCCGTCCAGATCGACTTCCTGAACATCAATCACCCCGCTTCAGAGGTAGTTCTTCTCGGTGATTTCAATGCCCATAATGAGCTTTGGTTGGGCTCAAATAAGACCGATGCAGCAGGTCGTGCAGTCGAAGCGTTCGCTCTTACTCAAGGGCTGACCCAGCTGGTGACGAGCCCTACTTTTTTCCCCCGCGTCTCGTCACACGCCAGTAGCCTGCTGGATCTCTTTCTGATCACGCATCCTGCCCCTTACAGCACTGCTGTCCTGTCCCCCCTGGGTAACTCAGATCACGGTGTTGTGAAGGTTAGGTTTCGGTCAGAAGCCGCTGTGGCAGCAGAAACTCGCAAAGGACGCAAAACTTGGCATTACGGACATGCCGACTGGGAGGGGCTCAGAGACTTCTTCTCTAACTTTCCTTGGAGAGATGTCTGTTTCACTGACGCGGATGCGTCGACTGTCTGTTCTTCAATAACCGAAATTATCCACGTCGGCATGGAGGAATACATCCCTCACACAGTGAAAGTTCCTAAAACAAGGTTCAACGGCTGGTTCAACAAATCGTGTGACACTGCTCGCCAGCAGAAGATCAAGGCCCACAGAACCTACTTACAAAACCCCACTGTAGAGAACAGACAAGCCGACGTCGAGTCCAGAAACAAATATAACGAAGCGGTTCGCAATGCCAAAAACCAGCATGATATAAAAGTTAGGCTCAGGGTAATGTCGCAGCGCAATGGCAGTCGGTCTTTCTGGACGCTGGCCAAGCAGATTGAAAAGAACTTCTCACACAGTAGCCTTCCACCACTTATGTGTCAGGATGGAACTATTGTATTCGACTCAAAGGCCAAGGCGGAAGTGCTAGCCAAGATCTTTGCTGCCGACTCCACCAACGCCCAAGTGCCGTCAATTCAAAGGGTTCCCCACACTATGCGGGAGGTAACATTCAGGCATAAGACCATAAGACGAGTGCTCTTGTCGCTCGACATCAACAAAGGTTCTGGTCCGGACTTGATTCCTGCCATTGTACTGAAGAGATGTGCAGCGGAGCTTGCTCCAGTTCTTTCGCGCCTCTTCCAGATATCTTATGAATCCGGCACCTTCTCAGAAAACTGGAAATTTGCTCATGTACAGCTCATCCCAGAAAAAGGGTCTAAGACCGACCCTTACAACTACAGGCCTTTAGCTCTGCTTTCTGTTATAAGTAAAGTTATGGAGAGGTGCATAAATCGCGAGCTTCTGGACTACCTCGAACGTCACAACTTGATTAGCGACAGGCAGTACGGTTTCCGGCACCAACGATCCACAGGGGACCTCCTAGCTTACGTCACGCAACTGTGGAGTAAACTCATCCAGTCTCATGGTGAGGCTCATGTCGTTGCTCTTGACATCACGAAAGCGTTCGATCAGCTGTGGCACGCTGCCCTCTTAAGCAAACTTCCATCCTACGGCCTCCCAGAAAAGCTTTGCAGATGGGTGGCTGACTTTATCTCTGGCCGCAAGATATCCGTCGTAATTGACGGATTCTCCTCTTCATCCCACAACGTCAACGCGGGTGTTCCCCAGGGATCGGTCTTGGCTCCAACACTGTTTCTCTTACATATCAACGACCTCCTTTCCTGCACGATCAGCCCAATCCACAGCTCCGCTGATGACAGCACTCTACATGCAGGAATTCAGAATTTTCAAGCCGATCTCTGCCGCTGAGCTGGAAAAAAAAAGACTAGCGACGACTTCTTCTCTGACAAGAGACCTGGAGGCTATCACTGCTTGGGGACGCAACAATCTTGTACAGTTCAATGCTTCCAAAACACAGTACTGTACTTTGACGAACAAAAAGCGTCCTAGCGCTCATACAGTTTCGATGGACGGTCGAGTTCTACCAAAGAGCCATTCATTTCGGCTGGTCGGAGTCCAGATCACCGAGGACCTGATCTGGCACGAACACATCTCTTCAATAGCTGCAGCTGCTGGGAAAAAGCTAGGCTATTTGTTTAGGGCTAAGAAGTAATTTTCTGCGCATGACCTTCTCACTCTATACAAGGCCCAGATAAGGCCTAGCCTCGAGTATTGCTCATACATTTGGGGTGCTACCGTCCCGACTACATTATCCATGCTCGATGCTGTCCAGAGGAGGGCGGTCCGACTGATCAATGACTCTTCTCTAACAGACAGTCTCGGGACTCTTTCGCACCGGCGATCTAGCTCTTTTCTATCGCTACACCAACGGGCTTTGCTCCTCAGAGCTCTCTTCCATGATGCCGCCACGCGATGTGCCTGCCAGACAGACCCGCCTGACTTCGGCGTCCCATCCTAACCGTGTCAAGCTTCGTACATCCAGAACTGGCCGATACGACCGCCCCTTTGTCCCGAGGGTGTCTAGATTGTGGAACAATCTAAGGGAGGAAGCTTTTCCTAGTCCTGTTAACCTTAGGCAGTTCAAAAATCGTATCAACAAAATTTCTTTGGGATCATCATAGCAGCCGCGGTGTTCCGGCATTTAGGCTTCTGCCTGCGCGGCTGTTTCGATATAAAAAAAAAACTTAGTGAGTTTGATAGGGGCCGTATAGTGGGACTTCGGGAAGCTGGACTTTCTTTTCGGGCAATTGCAGTTAGAGTGCAAAGAAGTGTAGACACTGTGGTTAGGTGTTGTCAGGCATGGCTTCGAGAAGGCCATAGGCAAAGAGCAAGGGGCACTGGACGCCGCCGTAGAACAACAGACCGTGAAGATCGCCGCCTAAGATTATTGGCCTTAAGGGACCGTTTCTACACTACCAGGTCCATTGCAAATGAATGGTTTGCAGAACACGGAAGACCTATTGGCATACGAAGTGTTTACCGACGAATGAGAAGTTTTGGCTTGTTTTCATACCGGCCACACTGGGTCCTCCTTTTAACTCGAGAACACCGACGTAATCGCCTTGCTGTGGTGCAGACAACGGTCACTCTGGGATCAGGAATGGAACAGTATTGTCTTTAGTGACGAGTCTCGATTTTGTTTAGGCATGCACGATGGTCGTGCCAGGGTTAAAAGGCGACGTGGTGAAAGGAGGAATCCACAGTTTTTTGTTGAAAGACATGTTCATCACACTGTCGGAGTTATGGTTTGGGGTGCTATAGCTTATGGTTCCAGGTCACCTTTAATCTTCATCAGAGGTAATATGAACGCGCAGCGTTATATCCATCTTTTACCCTATCTTGACACTCTGGCAGGTCCAACTTTCCAACAAGATAATGCCCGACCACATGTTGCAAGAGTCACAATAGACTTCTTTCAACATAATGATGTCACATTGTTACCATGGCCACCAAGATCTCCCGACTTATCCCCAAATGAGCAAGTGTGGGATATGATGGGTAGGGGATTGCTCAATTTGCAACGTCCTCCTCAGACTCTAGAAGCACTTCGAGAGGAGTTGGTGGTTGCCTGGAATGAGATACCACAGGAGGACATTGACCACCTGATCAGAAGCATGCCTAGGCGCGTTGGAGAATGCGTAGCACATCAGTGTGCATCCACACATTATTTAAGGTCAAAGGGCTTTAAAGCAGAGCAATCATTTTGAAATTTTTATCATTTACTTATTATGCTTCATTAAGTACTTATACAAAATTTTATTAAAATAAAACCATTTAAACTGGGTGTTCGGATTTATATGTCACTTAGTATATATATATATAGCTAGTAGTAGTAATATTTATTGATTATTTCACTACAAAGTATGTAATTCTATAATAAATATTAAAAATCCGCTGAAGCTGCGCTTGTGGATGGATGTATACTTATACTAAATACTTGATACCGAACAAATACATAATTATTTGGCATTACCAATCACTCATCTCATTAACTGCTGTTTAGAACTTGGGTATTTTCCTAGTGCATGGAAACCTTCTATAGTGAAACCTTTGCCGAAAGTCAGTGAACCTCAAAGCTTTTCAGATCTTAGGCCAATCGCCCGTATACCTTTATTCTCGAAAATTTTAGAGAATGCTGTTAAAACTAAAATATGTGATTATTTTATGGCCAATAATAATCTCCTCTTGGATGCCAATTGGTAGAAATGCTGTCAAAATTTTGTTGGTTTATACACCACCATTCAAAAGTTATTCGAGATAAACTGTGGTATTTTTTGTATACTACATTTATCCCAGAAATTGTCATTTCACTCTGGGTATATCCTTATTCAGTAGCCAGACTAGACACCGGGCGGCAATGTGTCAATAAAATTATTCCTTCAAGTGTCAACATAAATGTGAATGTCTGTCCAGTCTGTCAGCATTACATCTGAACCATAATACTACTAATGGAAACTCGAGGAAGATTGTGGGCGTGGTTTTATCTGCAAAAATATACAGGGTGTTCAAAAATTATGGATAGATCGAAATATCTCGAAAAATACGTATCATGAAAAAAAAAACTGTTGTAGAAAAAGGTTTGAAAAGATTCATTAATTGGTGAACTATGATTTTCAATGTCATTTAAAAGTCAAGACAGTTCTCTTAATTGAAACCCTTATTTTTGATATCGGAAATGTGAAGAGTGTGAACTTTTACGTTAACCTTGTTTATGATCTTCATGAGTATTTGAGAGAGTCCGACAAGTAGTGGAAGGATAAAATATATTGAAAAATACGTTTCACAAAGAAAAATATCGTGAAATAAAGTTGTAAGGTTTGAAAAGATCCATCTAAGGGTGACCTTGAACGTAACCTTGACGATGATCTCCAAGCTCATTTGAAGGTTCAGCCAGTTCACTTGAATGGAAGCTCTTATTTTTGACACTGGAGATTAAAAGAGCAAAAAACTTTCAAGTTCAAGTATGTCAATGATAACTTCAACTAATGAACCTGAACATAACCTTCAAGATCATTTTGAGATCAAATAGATTTTCTTAAATATACGATTGTATTACTAATGCGAAACGAATGACCTGTAATACTTCACACTACTTCCATGCGAGCTGCCGATACAACTTGAGCTTTGATTGATCAAATTTCTTCAATAGTCCTAAAACGAGAACAGATTATTTGAACGCCCAGAAGCTTAAACTTGAGCATGGACAATGGAAGTCTCAAATAAGAGGAGCTTGCGTTTAAAACCGCCTATATCCATAATTTGCATATTTTCACTTTTTCATTGATTTCGCCTAAGTTTGAAGAGCTCTATCGAATGGCACGTTCATTGTGTTCAAAACCACCTAGGGTAGGATCGCACAAGAGTACGCACTTAACCAATTTACTTTGTTTAAAAATAATTGAAATGCTTTAAGTTGAAATTTTTATTCAAAATATTTTAGCTTACATACTAATCTAAACTTAAAAGACAAATTTTGCCATACATTTTAACATTTAACGAAAATATAAAAGTTTAAACAAAAACAATAAAATGCGTACTCTTAGGATACAGGTTCCTTAAGAGTACTCAATTGTGTCCTAAAGAGTACGCATGTAAACCAAAGAGTACGCGGTAAGATATATCGCCCAATTGGCTGTACCTAAACTTATTCTTTTAAATGCAGGCATAAGTCACAAGAAAATAGGCCATTTCCTAGATAATTAGAGCAGTCATCATGCCACCATGTTTGACACAAGTGACACTTAATCCAATCGGATGTAGAATAATGCTCGGAACATCCGGGACAAATCGTATTGTCTTTTTCATTGTCAACTTTTTTCTTCTTCTGGATTTCTGTATTTTGCCCAGAATCACCAAAAACTTTTCTTTTTCCTCCCTTTTTCTTTAGGCCTTCTTTACGCCTATCTTTTTCTTCCAACAATTTGTCTTTGTATGGGGTAGATGACAGGATTTCCGACTTTTTAGATTTAGTTCTTCTTACTTGTTCATGGGTAGCTTTTGGTAACGGTAAAATCATTTTAGGAGTAATACAAACACTTAAACCTAGATCAATCGGTGCCGCAGACGTAGCCTCAACATAAGTTGAAATTTTGGTAAAGCCTGTACTTTTTGGACTTGGTGTTCTAGTTTGCTCATTTTCAAATAATTTTTCCTTATCGTTTTTAGGCGGGATATAGCCACTTGTACCTGGTTCACTTAGTTCCTTAGGAGCTGCTTTAAAGTAAGCTGTACTTTCAGTAACGTCTGAACTTTGTGGTTCGGGAATCGTAGATTGCTTTTCTTCGGTTAATTTTAAGTTTTCTTTTATTATGGTATTTCTTACTTCTGCAAGAGTGCAATCGTCATCAAATGAACTCTCTTCAACAGATGATTCGATTCTTTGTATTTCAGATTGAGTTTCTTGGGCCAGGTCTAGATGTGGTCTGTTTGTGACCTCAGATGGAGCAAAATCTAAATCACTAAAAACGTCTGGGTTATAAGGAAACAACCCAGTGCAAGCAAATGATTTTTCACATATTTCTATAGTAGTGACTTTTGAATAAGCAAAATGGAAAATGGCAGCCATTTCTTTTAAAGTAATAGGGCGTCAAGGGTTGTTGACCATCCATTTATCGCATTCGTTTGAAAAAGCTGTTTTTAAGGGAAAGAAAAATCCTTTATCTAAGGGTTGAATTTTATGGCTTGCATGAGGAGGTAGGGTTAGTAGCGTTATAAAATGACTTCTAGAGAATAAAATGGTCTCCAATGAGCAATGAGATGTGTGATTGTCCATTATTAAAACCACTGGATCTGTTTCGGATGGTTTTACAAAGTCGCAAAAATGTCGCAACCAAATTACAAACAAATCAGTGTTCATATAACCTGAATCTGAGATCATTTTTAATGTCCCAGGAGGTGCTCCAAAAAAAAGTTCCTCCTTCATTCTTTTTCTTGCGAAAATAAGACCTGGCGGAACCCAAGTACCACCAGCGCTCATGCAGCATACAGCCGTAACTAGCTGACCTCGTTCACCTGATACAACTTTTGACACAGTTTTCTTCCCTTTACAAGCATAAACTTTTGGGAGCATGTTTGGTACGGTAGATAATCCCGTCTCGTCCATATTAAAGATCCTGTGTGGTGGTAGTTTTAATTTTTCGTAAACTATTTTTAAATTTTCGAAAAAGCGTTGACACTGAACTTTATTAAAGCCGATAGCGCGACCTAAGCTGCATTTTTCTGGAGCTCTGAGAGACAAAGTATTTCTTGCTGCAAAATCTTGTACCCAGTGTTTCCCCGCCATCTTGTTTTCTGTATTAAACCTATGCGGAATTTTATTTAATTCTGCATACTGAAAGGCCAAGTACCTAACATCTTTCATACGCAGTCCATAAAATCTGTTATCTAGATCTTTGATATGGTCAGCCAATTCCTTTTTCTGTGCTTGTGAAAATACAGGCTTAAATCTACCCAGACTAGATGGAATAGTACCCTAAAATAAAAATAAAATTGCATTTTGACGTTAAAATCGTCAGTTTATTATTACCTCTCGCAATCTTTTTCTTAATGTACACTCGTTCACATGAAAGGACTTTGCGACCGATCTTTTACTTTCCCCTTTTGCGATGCGGTCCCTTGCTTGGTCGATGATTTCTTGAGTAAATTTTAATGATCTATCGCTCTTTCGCTTGTATTTACCCATTATAACAAACTAAAACAAATAATAAGAAGTCATTTCATGTGTCCCTAAGAGTACGCACGAATCCTAAGAGTTCGCATGCGTACTCTTTGCCTGCGTACTCTTAGGAACCTTGACATGAAAAATTTAAACACAGTTACAAATTTAGGCAACCAGAAAAACTGTATGTATGTCGCTAAGGATCAACTGTAAACATTACTGTTTAAGGCATATTTACGATTTTTTATAAAAATTTGCGATTTAATTAAATATTACTTACCCAGTAAGTTCAAAATATTACATGTAATTTCAGGAAAACTATTTTTTCCGCATATATGTTACGCATTTGTTAAAAATTGGCAGCAAAACTACACAAACTCTTGGGACAACTAACAACTAACTACTGACGAGACGACTGGCGGGGATAACAATAAAAAAATGGCGATCGCGTACTCTTATGGAACGCGTACTCTTAGGCGATCCTACCCTATTTTGTGTGTTTAAATTGCATCCAAAGTTGTGACTTTGCATCAAAGTCGCCTATATCTGATTTTGTGATCAAAACGGCTTATATCCAGGATCAGCTGATTCGGATCACGCACGCGTATTAATGGCTAATTATTGAGGTTAGGTATTAGAATTTAGTGCGGAAAGCAACGAAAATCATGGACCAAGAACTTCTAAGCATTTAAGAGGGAAATAAAGGCACAAGACGCTACAAAAAGGGTGTGACAGCAAGACAATAGTCCCCTAATAATGTACGTGAAATTTCCGTTACTTTCTCCGTTCGTGGGTACAGCTTCATGGAGGCCGATCGTTGCTTTAGTAGAACTCAAGAAATTACTTAAGAAGAATCCAGTGATACTTTCTAAAGATAAGGATATTAAAATTTACAATGAAGTTGGGAAAGTAAAAGTTATAGGAACCGACTGGAAAATAGTTGATATTAAAGACGTTGAAAGGATGTTGTATACATGGTATTTCAGAAGTGAAAAGGTTATTCATTAGAAAAACAAAAAAATTGAATGAAAATAAAAATCCTACAATAACAATGCATCTGTATTATAGAGAAATGAATGGTAAAGGGGAGAAATTGTTGAAAAAATGAAAATCCGACCAGAACATATCGCTCAACGCGATGCAACCAAGGAACTCTTTGACTGATAAAAAAACAGTTTGAAGCATCTCTTTCAAGGACACTTTGGTTCAGAATGGGGATCGAGAAAGCATTTGAATTTGTATAAGTAACTTCTCGCTTCCACTATCGATGGCGCCGTAATCGAGGATGAAGAGGCAGAGTGCGACTGCATCGATGAGGAATAAGCACTTCATATACACATTACAATAAAATACATCTATGTTCTTCAGTTTTCTAATTTTTATTACTCAATTTTCACCTGTTTTGAAACAAAACCACCTATATCCAAATCCCAGATATTTCTAAAAATAATCATAAAAATATTGTGCTAGATTGGATCAATACATATAATCATACACAAAATAGACATTTTTGCTTCTCATAAATATAAAGGCGAATGTGTCAGAACTTTCTTGCTTCTCCTGAACAATTCATAAAAATGGATATAAGCGGTTTTTAACGAAAGCTCCTCAATTGTTTTGAAACATCCAATTTGTCTACAACCTTTGAGCACTAGCAGATCCAATGTATCCTTGGAAATTTTTCGTGCAGACGCCTGAGCAGGATCTCTATCTATCGTGCCGACAAAGTGAGAACACGTCCTTAAGGACTTATCCCATAAACATCGTGTTTTCACCACCTATACACTTACAAAAAGGATCATCCCTGTCCTTTCATCCCGAATAATCGCCGTATTTTCTTTTTCGAATGCTGGTACGTTGTCTATTCAGCAGACCCAGGACATTTTTCAAGGTTCGAACGCGCCTGGTGGGACCGCTAGCCGTCATAGGGTTTCCAGAGAGATCGTAAGGTATCAGCTATACTGCCGACAAATACGCTATCGCGCGGACAAAGTCCACTTTATGTTCGGTATTTAGAATCGCCTCCCCTCTCCTGAGTTCGGACACAAACGCATTCGGTGTTCGAAGGTATAGGGAACACATGGATTGTATGGGAGAATTATGGGGAAAGTTTGTGTGTTGCGATATGCTTAGAGGGAAACTTAGAGGCAGGGCACAGGGAAGGGAGTTGATTTGGGAATTGAATGAAACAATTAGATTTACCAAGCATACTAGGTGACATATCATCTCCAGGAAACCGTAAATATTTAGAATACAACCTGATAGATTACGAAAAAGTGATTAAGAAGAAAGGCAGCAAAAAGTGCCATCAGTTACTGGAATCGACCACTGCGAGAGTGAAATCGATAAGGTGACCGTTTGAACTGTGTCCTAGTCAATGAACTGACAACACTGACGGAATCGCCCCGTCCCATTTGTACAATGAAACGATAATGCGGCCAACATACGACAAAGAGGTCCGAGAGAGAGATGCAGCCAGTCAGGGCAAAAAGCGCGCGGACTTGAATGAATTGCATAGGAAACCGAGGATTCTTAGAGAAGATTTAAAAGTTATTCAGGAAACACAATGGCATTAACAATACTGTAGATGCACAGTTTTTCATTATAATACAATATAGGTTATCCCATAGTTCATTTTCGAAATTATGTCCCCGATAAAAAAATTAAATGGAAGTTTTAAAAGATTATTAATGAGTAGTGGGTTCATCTGTGAATTTATATGTTTATACCTAATTTAAAAATTTCCGATTTACTGATTTTTAAAATGAATCGTTTTTGTTAACCTTTGCCTAATTCTGTCTGTTATTAGATTTTTTGTGGAATTTATGTGGTGAAGCCGAATAGTGAAATAATTTTTCATGATAAGTCTGATCAGTTGAACGATATGTCCATCAAGTGGGTCTTGCTCTAGAGGGTGCTTAGATAAACATAAAAAAATCTCGTTCAAATTTAAATTTCTCATTGCAGCAGAGAGCAATCTTAACATTATATTAGGATGAGAAACGTTTGTTTCAGTTTTTATTATACCTTCTGCAACCATACAAATTTTTACAACATTTTTTGTAGGCTTGATTAAACCTCCTCTATTTTTCCGATTCAGCAGCATGCAATCAGAACCAGATGTTGTCACTGATCGGGCACATTCATTACAATTCAAGGTTTGAACAATTTTATTGCTAACAAAACCTGCTATATATTGAACTACATCACAAATATATACACAATTTAAAATTTTGTTGTGATTAACAGGATACTGCTCCTGCAAATTAGTGGAAAAATCTTCCTCAAATTCGTACAAAAGATCAAAGCAAGTGTTTTTCATTTTTCTGGAGGAGACATTTAAAATAGATGTATGATCCATAGCAAGGCAATTTGCACTTTCAGACGAAGCGATTTCGCTGTGAATTAATAACCTCCTCTACGCTTGTTCACAATGCCAAGCTGTTGGATTATTTGAAAATCCTTCTCTACTACGTATTGCTACATAAAACATTTCCAAATCATCCTGGCTTAATATATAGGTCAATAAAAAATTTAATACTTCACCTTTCACCAAATCCTCGAATAAGTTTTTCACACTTACTAAACAAATTATCAAGCCCAAAAAACCTGTTTTTCTACTGGTTTCTAATCTATTAACACCTTCATAGGTTGTTAGTGTGCTTAAATATCTAATAGAACTATTTACAAAATATGTTAGAAATTCCTCATTACCTCTATACAAAGGTTTTTTGAACTGGGTGGAGCCAAAAAAGTTTCTTACATTTAACAGATCAAATATATCATTTATATTTCTGCAATATGTTGCAGGGGCTTCTGCATATTGAAAAGAACGTATATTTAAGTCTTTTGCACAATACTCTAAGCTCTAAGGCATCACTCACACTTGAACTAAATGTTTGTACTGCTAACTTTACTCTCATTTTTTCTTTGTAGTAGTTCAAGTGTCTCCTCCTCAGCTTGGTGGCGCAATGTAGACCTGTATCCTTTTGCAAGTTGACAAGCTGTTTGAAATATTCCCACCTAATATCATTCCCTAAAGTATTGCGCACCAATTCATGTGACAAGCATCTAATATTATATGTATTTTCTCATTATTGAGAGAGTTTATGAAAAAAGGCTTAGTACATGGAAAAGTGAAATTTGCACCTAATAAATTGGCCATAAGGATATTGGATGCATCACCATCAAAAGTCAAACTCTTAATTAACATTCCAGTGCTTTGTAATTGCAGTAAGCAGCCCCTCACAAAGGTAGCCTTTTCTTCAGCCGATGAAGATTCTACTAGAAAATATGCTATTGGAACCTTCCATCTACTGTTAATGCAAACAATCATGAAAACTAAAGCTTTTGTAGCCTTTGGGATCTCCTCACTGCTTTGCATTGCAACACCAATATTTATGTAGCCTACTAATCCACTTCCTGTCCAATGTACATGCTGACGAATATGCATTTCATCCAGGCACCAACAAGCTGTTTTCCCTTTTGTTTATCAACATCCACCTTAATTTTGATAGCAAGAAGTGCTTCTGCACTATATCCAGATGTACCACCTACAACACTATACCATTTTGAAAGTGTGTGTGGATGTGGTAGAACATTTTTTCCAAATATTTTTCTAATATAGTTGTATGCTGATGATGAATAAAAATTCAATGTTAGTGCAAAACACCTTAATTCTGGGCTATACTTGTTTAGATTTTCCTTTTTTCAACTGCCTGAAAAGCACTTGAGTTTTTGGGAGACTTTCCTGTAAAAACAAAATGTATACATCCATCATAATTTTAAGCTAAAAATTTCGTGCACTAAATGTAAAACCTAAATACTGTGATAGTAAAATGATCACTCTAGCTAGTAATCAATAGATATTCAACAGAGTTCAACAATTGAAATGAAAATTTTACAAATGAAAATAAACAACAACAAGGTAACAATTGTAGCAGCAAACTATCTGTTCATCAAATGTTTACCTTCAATACTATTGACTGAGCTGCAGATATTCTCTTCTCCTTAAGAAGTTCATCTACCAGACTATTAGACTTTTTATTTTATTTCATTGTCTACGAATTTTACACTGATTGTGCTTGTTAATGTTTTTGTAATTATGAACAGTTTCATGAGCAGTTTTTCCAAAATCTCTTCCGACGCTGCACATTGTTTAAATCAGAAATTTTGAAATCCCCAAAGTATACTGGCGATCTTCTGACCCTACAAACAAAGAAAGGCTGTAACAAATGAGAAACACAAAGTTCAATGACAATTACCTTAAATTGCATATGTTTGAAGGTTCACTTGTTTCTAAAAATCCTAGTTTTTGTGTTACGTTTGAACGACCAGCTGCCAATATATTTCCATCATCAGCATGATCGCCATTTTCAGGTTCTTCTACTACTTCACCAATAGCCAAAGTTTGTTCTAAAAATAATTACGTTACGACCCACTTCAACATTGTAAATATCTTAAGCTTAGACTGGGAATATTTTAAAGAACATACCTGTTGCTTTTGAGTTGGACTCCTCATGCTTTCTTTCCAAAACCCTTCGATGTCTAGGTTCTTTCTTGAGATGGGTTGGCAAATCAAACACAGATGGAACTGCCACCTTTTTTAGTACCTTATTTCCATGAACACTAACTTCATAATCCTCTGGAGTGAAATGCTTTTCACAAATTACCGTTGTTGTACTGGGAGTAAAGTTTTCTCTTCTTATAGCATGTAACCACAACTTCCTCATGATAGAATCTCTAGGTATCCTAAAAATCCAGATATTTCCTCGAATTACCAATTAACAATTAATTCTCACACAAAAATGAATGAGATGATTAAAATCAACCTGTGAAACTTCATTTTCACATCTTTTCTGCGTCTATTGCAACAATTCACCGCACTGCAAGATTCAACCATTTTTAAACAAATATCACATAAAACAATAGCTCTTGAAGGCTGTCCGGCATAAAAATGTTTATAATAATTGTTGCAAACTATCACTACTATTCTTTAACGTCACTAAAAACAAACATTCGCCAAAAATCCTTAGAACATATATGGAAAACCTCAATGGACCACAATGTTTTGCCCTGACTAGCGCTATCCTTCCCGTTTCTCATTCTAGCCGCAATGAATTCGCGTTACGCCTGTTCCATCAGTGTTGACAGTTCATTGATCCTAGTACACATTGTCAGCCGGCTCATCACTGTGGCCACTAGATGCCGCTGAAAAAATGAGATGCACCCTCCTCCACCCCTTCAACTCCCAAATCTCGGCTCTTAACCCCAAAAAAAATTTTTCTGAAAATTGTCACTATTCTAAAACATCAAAAAACGTTAGGTTTGCCCTTTTTTTCGTTAGGTCCGTCCGACTTCTTCGTTATTCCAGGTTTTTTGTTAGGTATGTCTCATTTTTTTACAGGTTTGTTTCATTTTTTTTCGTCAGTAATGTCCCATATTTTTTTGTTAGGTTTGTTCCACTTTCTTTGTTTGCTTTGTACCACCCTTTTTGTTTGTTTTGTCCCACCGTTTTTTGTTAGGTGTGTCCCACTTTCTTTCGTAAAGTTTATCCCAATTTTTTTCGTTAGGCTTGTCCATTTTTTGTCGTTAGATCGACAGATGACGGATGACATAACACAGATGACAGATGACAAACCAAACAGAACCAAAACCAAACGAAACTACTTCATTAAAAAGTTAGGCTTGTCTCACTTTTTTGATTAGGTTTGTCCCAATTCTTTTCATTAAGTTTGTCCTACCTTTTTCGGTAGGTTTGTCCTACTTTTTTTCGTTAGGTTTGCCTCACTTCTCCGTTAGGTTTATTCCAGGTTTTTCGTTGGGTTTGTCCCAATTTTTTTCGTTGGGCTTGTCTCACTTCTTTTGGTTAGGTTTGTCCCACTTTTTTCGTTAGTTTTGTCCTACTTTATTTCGTTAGCTTTGTTTCACTTCTCCGTTAGGTTTAACCCAGGTTTTTCGTTAGGTTTGTCTTAATTTTTTTCGTTACGTTTGTCCCACTTCTCCGTTAGGTTTATTCCAGGTTTTTCGTTGGGTTTGTCCTAATTTTTTTGTTGGGTTTGTCTCACTTCTTTTCGTTAGGTTTGTCCCACCTTTTTCGTTAGGTTTATCCCAGTTTTTTCATTAGGTTTGTCTTACTTCTTTTCTTTAGGTTTGTTCCACTTCTCCGTTAGGTTTATCTCAGGTTTTTCGTTAGGTTTGTCTCACTTTTTTTTAGGTTTGTAAACAACGTTGGAAGTATCGTATGGAACCCGCATTATTGTTGTGCCTAAGGCTAAGCACTACGGTTTTTCCCGCAAGCGGTAAACCACCAAACCGCAGAACCGCCCGAGACGCACACACTACGGTTAAAAACCGCGAAACTGGACACAATTTTCTTAGTTTGAAGATGAATTTCAAGAGAGCTGTATGTGTTGTTGCTCTAATACTAAGAAGCGGAAAAAGGAAACGCCATCAAAAATGTCGGAAATATTGGGTCCACCCACTGACTAGCCGAAGATTTAAGAAAGGTCTCTTTCATAAAAAGTATCAAGATTCAAGTAAACATAATGAGCAATTTTTCAACTACTATCGGAACGGAAACGAGGACCAGCGGAAGTTCTGTGCTTTGAGCACAATAGCGTTTATATCAACGACATCCCATCGTAACACTTTCGACACTGTGTTTGTTGCTAGATGTACGATTACGGGGGAAGGTAAATACGACAAAAAATCTTGTCCTCCCGTTCTTCAATTTTCAGTAGTCGGTAACCCCTCCTCCCCGTTTCTCCGTCGTCACACGATCACAAGAATATTCGCTCCTCACCACCTTAAAACGTCTCACTGGATCCGCCTCCTGTGAATTATCTTATATTTTCGTTCAGATTACACGTGTCTAGCAACTCCCCACCCTTTCCCCCATTTTCAATGATTTGTTTATTCTTATTATTTGGTTACCTTTTGGATTGTCTAGAGTCAAGTTCAGGAATCATCTACGGAATTTAAATACCTTTGATTTGCATTGAACTCCGGGCAGAGACTGGCGCTCATCAATAGCTTGTTCTGGCCTTTCTATGAACTCTTACGCCTTTTTTTACAGCTTGCTACATTACTTCTCTGGTTAATTAACCAAGTATGACATTGGAAACAGGAAAAAATGGCCTCCAGAGCAAGGAAGTCTCTCTAAGACATAGTTGCTTTCACCAGAAGGAAAAAATCAGAGAAGTTAGGACCTCTATACCTTCTGAAAAAACAGTAACAACTGTTGGGGGAAGTCAAATACCGGGGGTACTACTAGACTCCACACTACCCTGGAACCCGCAGAACCAACGCTCTCATGGCAAAACATGGGGACTTAGTCTTTTAGTCTTACCATGATGCAGTAAGCGTACATAATAAGAGGTAATGCCCATGAGGACTTATGAACACAGCAGAGTGACGACAGCACCGGGCGCGGGTGCCGCGTCAAATGTGTGCGCGCCAAATATAAGTTCTATGAACTACAAATTTTGGCGCGGTTTTTTCCCGCTAGCCATTCTGTAACAAGTCGAGGTTCTAAAATCAGTCGCGGGAAAAAACCGTCAGTGCGGCCGCCCCCTTTAGCTTACTTTCCTCACAAAATCAGGCGGATAAAATCCGCGGCGGTTTAGCCATAGTGCGGCTTGGGCGTAAGGCAGTTGGCATAGACAAGCGATCTTCATCAGTTTAGTAAGCAGATATTCTAGATACTCAAGACAATTTTTATCAAATCTCCAGACTCAATCTACGTTCTACAAAGGCTCACAATTCTTGTTTTTTTCGTGATGACGAGCCGTCTGTAATGTGACTGGGATAATTGGGATCGGGCGTGACGGCGATGTACGATACGGTAGAAGCGTGTCATAGCGACAAACAAGGAAAACAATATCTATGGAGGTGAGAAGGACGAAAGGGCCAATAAAGGCGTATAGGTAAACGTGAGTTTATTGCAGACGATGCTGTAATAGGAAATGGTAATGGAAGGGCGTCCGTCAAGGTTGGTCCGCTTCGTTAGGAAGAACAGCCAGAGAAGATGCAGTTGAAGAGTTAGAGTGTGATCATGAGGTTAAGCTTATGGAAGCGTTATCTGATTTTGTGCCCTCTAAGCGGCGCTTATGTGCAACCACGGCCTTAACCGTTGCGATGCTTCGGCCGGCAGGTCTTTGATAGGCCCTTTGTCCTTTGTGAAAAGTATGTGATGCGAAAGTAGGTCTGGTTGCTTCTTTAGATATTTGTCATGTTTGGCGAGAAATGCTAGTCATACAAATAAATTAAATTCGAGTTTTAAAATATTTTACATTAAAATATTTACAAAATTAACAAATAAAGAGATAATAAATTTTAAAATTGATGTTTACGGCTTTTCCTAAGACATTTTTAATTAAAGCACAATCATCTAACGAATGAGCTACGTCATTTTCCATTGAAAGAATAGCAAGGGCTGAAAGCCGATCTTGTGTCATCGAATTTCTCAAATATGTTTTAATAATTTTAATCCTCGAAAGATTCCTTTCAGCAGACGCAACTGTAACAGGTGTGATGGCAATAATTCTCAGGAGTATTTCGATAGTGGGGTAAACTTCAGTTATTTTTTTCTATTATGTATTTCAGTACCGAGATAATGTCGGCGTTTTCTTCATACACATTGATGAACATATTCAGCTTTTCGTACAATTCATGTCCATCAGTAAGTTACGATTCTCCTTCTGTCATAGATATTTGCAAGTCTCTGCATTGCTTCAAAAGTTCACTATCACTAATTTGCTTTAATATTTAACAGGTGTGGTGGCAATAATTCTCAAAACTATTTCGATAGTGGGATAAACTTCAGTTATTTTTTTTTATTATGTATTTCAGCACCGAGATAATGTTGTGGTTTCCTTCATACACATTGATGAACATATTCAGCTTTTCGTACAATCCATGTCCATCAGTAAGTCACGATTCTTCTACTGTCATAGATATTTGCAAGTCCCTGCATTGCTTCAAAAGTTCACTACCACTAATTTGCTTTAATCTTTGTTCGCTTCTTTTTAAGATATTTTTTGTATTGTACATGAAACCAAATATGCTCTAGGATGACAGCTTGCGCGTACATTGCCGACAATGACATAAGAATAGTTTATTTCGAAAATATCTTCCGCATTCAATTCATGAGCTTCATCCTCCCCTTCATAATCAAAATGGCTTTTTTACATCGTCTTCTGACTTCTGTCTGTCATTATCATTTCCTCGGATATTTCTTTTGCTGTTACAACAAGGATGACTGAAACTATTTTCTTGATTATTTGTGTGAATGCGTCAAGTGTTGTATAGCCATGTTTTCACCTTGCCAAATTTTACTTATAACATTTATCTTTGTAAGAATGTCACACCATATGACAAGTGAAACTTCAAATTCGTAGGTAATTATTTCGTTTTCTGTAGACTGACATTCACAGAGCAACTGACAATCTGTTGTGATTTCTGCTAAATCCTTTAAAGCATCACATACATCGCTTAGTTGGTAATTCAGTGCCTGCTTTCCCATCTAGTTTCAGAAAATGGTTTTAGCGATAACGATTTTACATGAGCATTTAAAATAGCCCACCTCTGACTTAAGCCGGCAAGCAGAGTGTTAAGCCGTTGTAGCAAACCAAAAAAAGATTTTGCTTGTACACAAACTGCCATTACAAATATATAAATATTATGTGCTATTACAAAAATATAAATATGCTTTGTGATAAATAAAAAAAACGAAAAAAACATAAAAAATTCAGCTTCTAATGAATATATATATATATACAGGGTGTCCCAGAAGTCGACGTCAAGCCGAAACCGGGTGATACGCAAAGTCATAACAGCTATCAGAAAAATATTTAAAAAAATTGTATGTATGTGTTTTGAAAATTGTTTTCCTTCAGCCGCAATACACGCTCGACATCTTCTTAAAAAAGATCGGGTTATTAAACGAGCGAATCTACGGTTATTAACAAACTCAGCTGCTTCCAATAGTCTTTGCCGTAGCTCAGCTACATTTTGAATCGGCTTGAAATACACTTTTTCTTTTAGAGTTCCCCAGTAAAAAAAATGTAACGGATTCAAATCTGGTGACCGGGCTGGCCACGGTATTGTACCAGACCGCCCTATCCATCTGCCTGGAAAGTTTTGATCGAGATACTCTCTCACTGTCTCACATGTCCCTGTAAATACTCAGTGGTACGTCCTCCAATAAATTTTCTAAAAGATTTTGCAAAAAAGTATCTGGGAACTCAAACGGACCGATTATTTTACCATTTAAAATTCCTGTCCAATGGTTTATCTTGAAGCGATAGATTTATCTTCTCTCATCAAATGTGGGTTTGCTACGTGCCACTCGTCTAAGTTATGCAGGTTCATGTACCCATCTTTCTTAAATGTGGTCTCATCTGACCATAAAATTTTTTCAAAGAACCGTGGATCTTCCCTGTGTCTTTCTAACATTGTGCGACAAAAAGCAACTCGGGTTCATAATCCCGGGGCAGAAGAGCTTGAATTTGTTTAGAAGAAAAAACGTAACCCACTTTTTTTGCATAAATATAACATTTATCTTCCGGACTGGTTTGCGGTTCATATCGGCAAGGTAAACTAGTGTATTTTGTTATATAATGCCCTCTGGACTAACCCTGTATATTGCTCAATAAACTAGTCATGATGGCAGGAAAACAGGTATTTTGGGATAAGCAATTCGAAATTTTCAAAAACTACTGAATCAATTTACTCCAATTTTGTTGTGGTTATTTAGAAGTACGAATCCTACGCAATTGAAGAATTTCAAATATCTGCGAGAAACCATCGTGGTTCTACCAACAAGTACCGAAACCTTCAGTTTGCCTCGGTTTTCGGCCATAACTTTTTTGCTATTAGTCGGATCTTTTTACGTGTAGCCTCATTTAATTAATTATGCATCACATCACTATGTCTAGTACGGCAATGTGACATAGACCAGCTTCACCAAGTGTGTAAAGTCAAGACAGTAGTGAAGGCAACAGTACAAAATAAATGGTACAGTATTTTTAAAGACAACCAAGACTTTGCAAATATGCCTTAAGGCAGCAAAACCTAATGAAAATATAATTTTAATAATAATTGATTGTTGAAACTCATAAACCGTGTTAATATTTAATTCGTAGACATATCAGTTGCGAAACACAATTAATTGAAACTCAGTTAAAAAAAATGTATTTTGTGTGTCACGATCTACAATTCTAATCCCGATTTGTTTTACTTTCTGCCTCGACTTGAAATAAATCGGACATGGCAAAATTATTCAGTGATGATCTTGAACCCAACCAGGAACACGACCTACATCAAGACGTTTTTTTTTCAAATGTGACCCTGTGATTTGACCAGGAATGGGAAATTTTACATGCATGACCTTGGATGAACATTGTTTTGACCTTGAATGTCCTGGTCAAGGTCATCGTGAAAAACATGACTAAAATGATATTAGGAATCTTTCTTCAGATAAAGCAATAATAAAGACCCAAGGAGCCGCAATTTCCATTTGGCTATTCACTGATGACTTTGGAACTGAACTTTGCTGTGGTTTTGACGCTCAAACAAAATTCAAGACGATTTTCTCTCTATACTTTTGACCTCGTAAATAGGTATAGCAGAAACTTTTGCGCTTAGCAATGATGTTGGGTGGAAAATTTAACCTTTAACTTCTTTGTCAAGATATAGTACAAATAAGGAGTAAAAAACAACAGGCGCTTCAAATTTGCTGGATATACACTGGTGACTTTCAAACTGACCTTGACCAAGACCATGACGGTCGAATCAGATTTAAGGCGAATTTTTTACATGTTGTCCTAAACACTTGATCCTGGAAATACATAGTGGACAATTTTACTTCTAGACATGACCATGGTCAAAATAATTTTACTCCAGCGTCGCATACTCGTATACGAGTAAACATGCAAGTCTCCGTTCTGTCCATTTCCGGGGTCAAAAGAATAAGGTCATATTCAATAAAAATCGTCTTGATCTCGATGTGATCTTCAGGACTAAGACATACCAATTTCTTTCAACTCAATTTTTTTCTCTAGACAGACAATCCTGTCTATATTGTTTAGCAAAGCCTTCGCTCTTTAAAGAAACTTCCAAGCCCTTAGGTTGTTATGAACGAAACAACTGTGGAGGTTGTAGAAAGGGATGAGTAACTGCAATCAGTTGATTTGGCGATAATGAAGCCTCATTGTATTGTTAAGATACTACAGATATTTCTGATTGATACAGCAAACATTCCATAGACGTGAATAGACGTGAACATAGCAAAGAGCATAACAAATCGGCGTGAACTTCGTTACTTCCTCACGGAGATCCCGGAATTTATACCGGTGTAATTTTTAAACTTCCAATTACCTCCGGAGATGTCCGCTTTTGCCGCTTCGGTCTCTCCATTCAGCAATTTTGGCACAATATTTCAGGGGATCGGGGGTAGAAGATCAAGGGGGATCAGGGGAAACAAGGGGAGGGGGTGGTCCTCTAAAGCGGTTTGATTTGTTGCGATCGTTAATTGAAAACGCAGAAAAGGCAATTATACTACAGAGGCAATACGTGGATTAGCCAGCTGGAAATACGCTAGATGACGGACAGGTTTTTTAATAGACTTGGGGCATTGGAATGTTTCTTATAGTCTAGCAAAGTTAGTAGGTATGTATATGTTATACCTCAGATGGTGTGAGATTTTCTGTAAAAGCCAAATGGCGGACGTTTGTATAGAAAACATTCAATATTAACCTTGATAACGCAAAAACTATAAGCGCTAGTAATATGAACAAAATGAGAAATAATCTCTTTAAAATCATCTTTAACCTCGTATGTAATGGTATTTGGCGACAAGTAAACAGCTTGGATGATAATTACCGCCATCCATCCGCTACAGGTTTCTGCCGCCGGGAATGATTGTTCAGTCAAATCGTAATGTGAATCTGCGTTCCCTAAAGAGCTCACAACACTGTTTTGTTTCACATACAGTTGAAATGTCGTATCATTTTTCAAAGATACTACTTCGGGTATCTATGAGCTTATGATTGCTGGTTGTAAACGTCCTCTAGGAGTATATCCCGACTTTAATGATTGTCAAAGAAACTGTACCAATGCAACCGCCAGATCTACTTTTTGCATTTTTGTCAGTACTTTCGGATCAAGTTGGCGTCAGTTGCATCTGATAATAATACCAATATGTACAATATTACTTGAACAGCGTTATTATAAACTTGCTCCAGCTAGGCAATGGAACTCTAGGATAGGATACTTCATGTAATTATCGGCACAGACATCAGCTCCCGGAAGGAACGTAGGAATGGGTCATCACAAGGATCAGCTTGTATACTGCAGTTTTCCCGGAGAAAAAATAAAAGAAGTTCGGATACGCCGACGACTGCGCCCCCGTTCAATTGAAGAATCTGAGAATGTTTAAAACAGCGGACCTAAAAACAGCGAGCGAATATCTTCGTAACTGGAGACTCCAACCGAATGCTTCCAAGAAAGAAGTTTGTTGCTTCCATCAACAACAAACTCGCTGGAAGAGAACTCAACATACGGTTCGACAGCACCATCCTTAGGCACAATAAATCACAGAAACACTTGGGCGTGACACTGGATAGAACCCTTTCTTTTAAAGAACACCTTTCAAGGTCATCTGGAAAGCTGCAGACGAGAAATAATATTATTCAAAAGCTCTGTGGTACCACCTGGGGAGCAACACTGGACGCCCTTGCACGGGAATACAAAAAAACATTATGGATAACAGAGGTCTACCGATCCACCAAGATAGTGAAACGGCAAATATTAATCGACTTCGCTCTCAAAATCACCTACTTGAACAGCTAGAACCAATGTAGAAGAGGCATTCAGCATTACCAACCCATGGTCTGAGCAATTGCAGCCTTGCGTTACCCACAAACCACTTGGTTTTGACTTACCACGCAAAACATGGTCCACTTTAAGCAGGATTCGAACTTGTCATGGCAGATGCGCATGCTGCCTGCTAAAATGGGGTGAGCAGCCATCTCCTCGGTGTGACTGCGGTCAGAACCATTGATAACATTATTCAGGAGTGCCCCACAAGAGCCTATAATGGTAACCTCGACGACTTCCTATTCGCCACACCAGAGTCGCTAGATTATATTAATAGTCTTAATATTTGTTTGTAACTATTCAAAGTTTTTTTAATGTGTCTTAACCGCCATACGATAAATAAAAAATAAATAATGACACTGACAGATTTCAGCAGTGGTAAGTTAGATCTATGTTTAAAATAAACCAATGTTATACGACCTTTAGGGTACACATATTTTCGTTACGATTTGATTGAACTGTTATTGACATGACGTCAAAGACCATTATTGTATACGGAGCTGGAAATAGTTTTAAAGAAATTATTTTTCACCTAGTGTATATTTACTCAACCTTTAAAATTAGAGTTATTGCAGGAAATCCAAGGTAATGTCAAATTATTTTCTATAACAACGGCACCATTTTCTTTTCTGTGGCTGCACTCAACCTCGTTTCAGGCTATCCTAAGAAATAGATATTAGCATATGGCCAAACTTTATCACCACCTGTAGTTCGCAAAACTTTCTGTATGAGGATTAGCAATTCTGCGTCAAAACCTAACAGTTGTATACTGTCGTTCAGTTATTTAAGACTAGACAACCTCGTCCCTGTGAGTAGTAAGATCTGAACGGTAATATACAAGGTGTTTGAAAAGGAAGAGGCGATTATAGGCCGTTATTTTAAGGATGTAACTTTCTTTGAGCGTATATCATTAACGTTTTAAATTTTGAAATACGCGGTGAAAATGTTTTGGATTTGAGATTTTGATTTTTGAGAAAAATATGGTACGCCTCTCCATTGTCTTGTATCAAAAATATTATTATAGATTTGACCTACCTCTGAATAAATTTGATTTTCTGAATATCGCGTAAAAATAATAAACATTTCTCCGCATGATTATACGACTATAACCTGTTCTGTTTAATATCATGCTTATCCTGATTTGCTAATCTGGATTCTTCGTTGATTAAGATAAACTAGAAGAAAAAAGAAGTCGACCGTGACAGGACTTGAACCTGCAATCTTCGGATCCGAAGTCCGACGCCTTATCCATTAGGCCACACGGTCGCTGTGTCCTTCGCAACCCTTCGCTTACAAGCGTAGCGTTATCCTGCTGAATCTAGGTCGCAGGATCACGGTTAGCAGAATAATAGCACAGTTGACAGTTGCTTTATGACACAAAAATCTACTGAATATTGGTGATGTGGTTGTTTTTATTAGTGAGAATGTGTCAGTCTCTCTCGCGACGTTGAGCATTTCTAAATACTTTATGCTTGATATTATTTTTACCTCCGACCTTTTTTTTTATACTCCAACTACAACGAAGGCCTAAGGCCTAAACACCCATTGGGTACCGTGGGGCTATAGGGGGATACAGGACCTATCGGTCTGTCGGTCTTTTGGTTTGTCTGTCTGTCCGCTAAGCGTTGGCCCGTCTATAACCGGAAGGTACTAGTCGAATTTGAATGAAAACTTCACATACGGTTAATTCTAGGCCAAGGTCGAAAAAGTATTGTAGTTTTCAAAAATCGGTGCAATGGTGGCGCAGAAAAAGGCCAAAAATAATTTTAGACGTTTCATAGAATTGTGATCGTCTCTGAAAACTTTTTCAGTGGTAAAAAATTGGGGGTGTAAGAGATGAGATAGTATAGCAATTATTTGATGCTAGTATGCTAATTACATTAATTACCCTGCGTCTGCTGACTTCAACTGCCGCGGCCGGAGTGTCGGTGCTCGTATTTATCCTGAACGAATGGTGCTCTGTGGGTGCTTTGACACGTGTGACGTATCATGCTTTCAGATATCGTGGAGCGTCAAAGTGACGGTGCCAGATGGACGGTACTACGGGTAGGGCAGGGAAAGGATGTCCTGAACTAATTGTACGGATTCGTATGCTGGACTTGATTCGTTTAATTTCTCTAATTTTAGATCTATTGAGAAATAAGTGATTTTGAGTATAGCTCACCTAATTCTTCTTTTTGAATACGCCAATAACCGACATAAAATTCGTTTTTTGGTTTTATTTTTAATTGTGCATTCCGGTAGGGGCAGAAGACGTAATGCGATGAACAAGCTGTAAATAAATATTTTGATCAAGGTAAGATAAGGAAACTTCCGCATGCTATTCCCCATTGCAATTCCAAAGTTCGATTTTCATTTTTTTAATTTTTGGGTTCTGGTAGGGGTCAGAAGACGCATCACAATCGAAAAACTCTTCCTAAACATTTTTATTGGAATAACAAAAGGCAACAGCCTAGTATACAGTAATACAATAATATAATTGTATAATAAACATGGAACAGCCCAAAAAAACAAACTTGCACATACATACACACATATGTTACTTTCCGTAAACAATACTTGTTCGTCTCTCCTACGAAATACAACTTCTTTTTAATAAGAATACATAAAAATGTTCGCCGTACATGAACCTTCGATTCATTTGGATTTTGTGGGAAGGTTCGTGTCGGGTGTCGACCGTTCGTCGATTAGAAACGGCAGATATTGGAGAGGAAATCGTGGAATCGTCGAAGTCTGGCTCTTTAATTTGCAGACAGAAAGCTTGAGAGGTTAGGTGAGGAATGTTAATTAAAAGGGAGACCGGATGATTCCTTCTGGTAGGGATGATAGGGATCCGAAGCAGCTTTTAGTGTCCTTATGGCACGATTTTACTTATCCGGGGCGCAAAATTGACGCCTATAGTACAAATTCGACTACTGAAAATGCGATTTCATAGTATTTGCCTCAAACTAGAGAAATATCATACGATTTGTGAAAGTGGGGCCCTTAATTCTCATATCAAATCACTACTTCAAATATCACCTGGTTTAGCTACAAGAACTTATCTTTGAATTTGCGCATAGACACAAAATGTTTGACGCAGAGACAAATTGCATCAATCCAAAAGTCGCAAAATCGACGAATAAAAAAGAATAATTAGGGTCCTACTCATAGGATGGTTCAAATCTGACACAATAGATTGACTGCAATTATTGAGCATTTTATTGAAAATAACAGTATTTCTGCTTACTTGACAGAGATAATTTTATCAGTCAAATTGGATCATTGCTTTTTGTCTTTACTGTACAAAATTATAATAATAAATTATTTGAGAACATAAGCAAAATTACAGAATTCTTATTCTTGAAAAAACAGTCAAGCAATCACAATTTAATTATCTTACATACTACTTGACATTGCGAAGTTATTTTATTTTTCCAAAAAATTACAATACACAGCGATTCGAGGCCATTCTTATGATTCCCGTCTGCTTCTTCGCCTAAGTCAGTTTTCATTGGGCTCTCCGAAAGAGTAATATTAAGTTCTTTGTGTTCTTTAACAAATATCGAGAAAATATTCAGTTTACTTGACTACTGTACGAAAAACCCTGATACTTTCTAATTACTATTATGCTCAACACGTGTTTAGATCTAATTTTCCTACCAACACCGTGGCAATGTTGAAAATTGCGTCGTCGTTTCATCCCTCTACTGTGTCACGTGCCAAAATCACGTAACCTTTTTTTTACTATTTATCACTTATCCTTGATTTGAATTTCTCTTCTTTGATAATAGTGCCCATTCCTAGACCAAACCCCTTTTCAGTGATTTTCGTTTTGCAAATTTAATAGTCTATTGATTGTGTAATTTCATTAGTATTATATCTTTCTTTCTCAGCGATTCAGTATGGTGTTGACGATCAGCAAAAAAACTCTGTAGTTTTTCTCTGTTAGCTGGTATCCTATAAAACATATCTCCTTGAAGGCCACTCAAGACTCCCTCTTCTAGAACGTTACGTATTCTGTGTGATTCGCTTTTCTGTTTGCGTTGAGGTCGTGGTGCAGGGGTCTTTTTGTCGTTTTCCGAACTCTGGGATATTAGGGCCCAAGCGCCCATTCATGGACTAGCACCATTTTCTTTTTATTGTGTAACTTAAGTTTAGTTATTTTGGGTGCTACGTCTTCCATTTTTTTATGGGATTTTGACCCTCAGCGGAAAGTTCTTTTTTATATACCTTCGGACCGCGTGCCTTAATGCGTGTCCTGATGACGTTCGTTCAATATCTGCTTTCTTTTCGTCTTTTCTCTCCCAGTCAGTTGCATCGTTGCAGTTTTGCAAATTGGAAGCCATCCCTTTGAAAAAACCCTGATGTGAACAGGTAAAATATCATTCTAATTAACAATTTCATAGATCTTTATACATTTATTATTGCTTATTGACATTCTTAGAGACTTCTTGATTTTATTAGACATTCTACGTATTCAAATATGGGGGCAATGCCTACATGACACCTTCTATTACATTGATCATGATTCTGATTTTTGAGCTGCCATAACTTTTTAGAACAAGGGTATATTAGTTTAGAACATTTTTATCTTCTTTTTTGCCTTTGCTTTACTTTTCTTGTACAAAAAAATGTACATGGTTTCACTTCAAGTGTTACTACCATAATTTTTGGGACCGAGGCATGCAGCCCCCCTGCCCAGTGACGTGCCAACTACTGGCCACTTTTTTACCAGATTCGAGGACATCCCGGCCGCGCCTGACAAAGAAGACCTACAGATAAGTTCAATATTTAGGTGCAAAATATCTGTAAATACTTCGGGCGTATACCATGGTAGACGTTTCGCGAGGTTATCTCGAAAAATAATTTTTTCAGGTCGTATTTAAGATTTGTAATTTTCATTACTCGCACTCCAGTGGTGGAGCATATGTGCGTTTTATATTGTGATCCATTTTATATCTTGTTTATTTAGCTCTCTCTTTGTGTACTGATACTTAAATTTCATCATATCTGTTAGATTCTCCTTTTGTGTGGTGGTCAAGCAAAACAAGTTCCGACTAACATATCGGGGAGTTGTGGCTTAATCCGTCCTAAGTCACTGGCGCTCTTAACCCTCCCCTACTCTCCGCTTTATTGAGCTAGGGCCTAGATTAGCACGCCACTAGACAACTGTTCTGCTTGGACCAACCGTTAGATAGTGTTTATCATTGTGTTTTATTAATTAACCAAAAAAAGGCCTGGCAACTGTACTACCTTGCTTCTCAATAAGCTACACGAAATTTCATTTAACTAAAACTGTAAATGTACGAAAACTGAATGCTTCTTTATCACCAAGCAGTACATGCCACTGACCACTTTATCACTTGCTGTTATCATAAACATACGTAGGTGCATATCTTTTTTTGTCACTCAGTATACAAACCCTCCTTTTCGATTGGTGTAGTTTGTGTCTAGGTCACCAATTTTGTTTTTGTAGCTAAATCAGGTAACACAAGCATATGGAGAATTTCTTGATTTAATATGAGAATTAGGGGGTTATCTTACACCTAATCGCATAATTTTTCTCTAGTTTGAGGGTCATCATACAAGAAATCGATCATATTTATCAGATCCATTACTTCGAAAACGCATACCTACTCATTGGTCGAATTTGTGCCATAGGCGCAAAGTTTGATTCGTGTGGGACAATGTGAAATCGACTTTATATGTCCTGGCTCTTTAATAATAATAATAATAATTTATTGGTACTATTACACAAAAATGTGTTTGCACAGGTCATTTAAAGTAGAACATATAAGAGTAAGTAAAAGTAACAAACAATACGAAAATAAGACAAACGTAAAACACAAAGTGGCAATAAAAGGTAAAAAAAACTTGATAAAACTATTTTAAAATTTAGATGAACAATAAAATAAGATGGTTAAAAAATTATGAAATAGTAATCATTTTTTCATGCTTGTACTCAAAAGTCCTTACACACGTCTGGACAACGATAAAATATAATACAAAAATAACACTTAAAAAAACACAAACGAAAACAAAGTAATAAATAGTCAACAATTATGGAACAAAGTCGGTAAAATCATTATTTAAAAACTCATCTATGCTGTAAAAAGCTTTCGTCACTAGATATCTTTTCACAGTTGCTTTAAAAATGGTTTAGTTGAGTGTTTGACAAAACTTGGGCAGCGCATTAAAAAATTTCACACCGAAATAATTACTTCCGTGTCTAGTTTTTGAAAGTCTTGTGTACTCTGGTTTTAGTTCATTGTTGAACCTTGTGTTATATTTGTGAATCTCTTTCGGAGTTCTGTAATCATCGTAATTATTTTTAACGTGGATCAGACATTCCAGTATATATATGCATGGCACAGTTAATATTTTTAGGTCGATAAATGTCGTCTTGCAACACTGTCTGAAATATAAGTTTGCTGTTATTTTCAAGCATCGTCTCTGAACAGCAAACACGATACATGACATGAATGTCCCCAAATCAGTATGCAGTATTGCAAGTTAGATTGGAAGTAAGCATAATAGGCTGTCATTAAAGTCGATTTTGTTACGTAGGTATTCAAACTACGTATCATATATGTTATTTTAGATAGCTTCTTTGATAAGAGGTGATGTGTGATTCCCAAGTTAAGCTTGCATCAAGAAATTTCACGGGCTCTACTAAATTACTTCTATGTGGACGAGTACTCAGTAGAAGAGATTGAGTTTTCGCTATGTTGATTGACAAACTGTTGGCATTAAACCAGTTTTGAATGTTGTCAAAATGCTGCTGATAATCGAGCAATACATGGTCAAAGTTACTATTGGAGGATATTGATGTCGTGTTATCCGCAAATAATATATACTGATTGATGCTACAGTTTGGCAGATCGTTGATGTAGATCAAAAAAAGAATCGGTCCCAAGACACTTCCTTGGGGAACTCCGTGCTTAATATGTACATTGCTGGATAAACAATTTTGAAAACTAACATACTGTCTTCTATCTGATAAATAAGACGCAATTAAGGACAGGCTATTATTACTAAAACCATACAGCGACAACTTTTGAATCAAAATGTGATGTTGGACACAATCAAATGCTTTTGTAAGATCATAGAAGTTAGCGAGAGCAAACATGTTATCTTCCAGACATTTGTTGATGAAACTGATAAAATCGTTTATTACAGAATAAATTGTTACCTTCGAAGTATTCACATATCTGATTCTTCAGAAGAATTTCGAAAATTTTTGCTATAATTGGTATTATAGAGATGGGTCTGAAATTACATGGATCATCCTCACAGCCTTTTTTGAAGAGTGGCACAATCTTTGCAAGTTTTAATAAGGCAGGAAAGACATTATTTTCTATACACATGTTTGTCAATTTTGTTATAGGATATACTAACAAGTTATTTAAGGTCTTCATAATTTTAACATCGATGTCATATGGATCTTTACTTTTGGAATTCTTTAAGCTTTTGATTGCGTCTCGAACATCATTGAATGAAACAGTTCGAAAGTTGAAATGTAGTGTATCACTAGTCTGTATAAAATCTTTGAAGTTCGACTGGGTAGCTGGAATTTCAGCGATAATGGTTTCAGCAATGCTGACGAAGAAAGAGTTTAAATCATTCGCGTTGAGAGTAGACGAATGTGCTTCTGATGATTGCACACCATTGGATTTAATCACGTTCCACATAGCTGCTTGTTTATCTGACGCTCTACGTATATATTTATCATGAGCATTTTTTTTCCTAATTCTGATTTCTGATCGGTACTTTGATTTGAATACATTAATCTCCTTCTTTGATACTACTTGGGGATTATCTTTATTAATTTGTGTTATTAGTTCCAAAGTCTCTCTCATCTGAGCCAGTTCGTGATCAAACCAGTTGATTTTGTTGCGACAACCCTCTGATACTAACCTAGATTTGATTGGCAAGCACTCAGCGACATTATTTGTTAAGATGTTCGTGAATCGTTCGAGTTTAGTGGTCAGTGGTAAACTAATATCAGACAAAAAGATCCAGTCGACTGTTTCAATTTTACTGTATAACTTGAAAAGGCCTTCATCAGTGACAGGCCTGTAGTTTATTCTCTTCCTAACAGGTTTTAAAGTTTTCAAATTAAAATGAAATGCAATACCTAAATGGTCAGAAAAACATGTATCAAAGGCTTCTACAACTATGCTTGACATGTTTATATTGGTGAAAATATTATCTAGACAAGCATTCTGCCTAGTATTCACATTCACAGTCTGATACAGTCCAAAACAAACACAAATATTACACATCACATTGGCATGCTTGTCGTGAGTGTTAAATTTAAAATTAAAATCACCAGATATGATTATATTTTGCTTATAGTCTAAAGTACTAAATAGTATTTGAAGCTTATTATAGAATATACTGAAGTCTCCATTTGGTGATCTATATATGGTTAGAATTTGTGTGCCATCCAAACAGGTGACACCAGCAACCCCAAAGTGTAACTCCTCAGAAATGTTTAAAACTTTGTCACACAAAGGCTTATTATTGACATAAATACAAACACCACCGTGGATTTTGCTTGACCTGCAAAAACTAGACACATTCATATATTCACAAATATTCAGAGTATTAATCTCATCGCAAGTCAACCAATGCTCATTCAAACAAAGAAAGTCATAACTGTGCTGTTTTGCCACCAACTCAAGCTCATCAACCTTGTTTCTCAAACACTGTACGTTTAAATGTAAAAGTTTATACCGACAATCATTCGTGGGCGCTTCACAGACGCGAGCGTGTGATAAGGAATTTTTCGATACATTCTGTTTACCCGAATCATGTCGTACTAGGTGATTAGTATCGGATTCCCACTGGCCAGTAAAAATGCACCAGGATTATCACTGTTGCAATGGACTCGACGTTCCATTTTATAAATTGGAATTATTGGAGGCGATAACAAAACGTTTCTTCTGAGGGTAGAGCAGCTCGTCTGCACATGACTTCTTATGATGTTTGCCAGTGATTTGCGAAAACCATTCTTTACTACTAAAAACTTCACTGAACAGTTGGGGTTATTTTTAATATAATTAGTTATTTTGTTTTCCAATAGAACTGCTAAGGCTCATCTACAGGCTCGGACTTTAGAAGAATTACTAGATTTGTAAATTTACCCAGTGGTAATACATTTCTAAGAAAACTGTTCAATGTTTTGTGGTTGCTTATGTTTTTTGTGCTGAAAACAAATTACATAGTCACTTTGTCCATGATCCATAGTTTGAGTGAAAATATTACTTGTGATATTTGCAGCCTCTGTGTTGGGCTTAACAATTCCTTTAACTATATAGCCTATGCTCTTCATTGAATTATGTAAGACTCTAGCGCAGTTTCTGGCCAATTGATCGCCCACAATGAGCAGTTTCTTGGAAGTCTTCGCACTGTTCCTGGATTGTTTAAAAAGTTCATCATACAAAGATACATTTTCCTCAGTCGTCCTCAGCTGTTTATCCCTATTGTCTAATATATTCTGTTGATCGTTGGCATTTCCTTCAGTGTTCTCCGACAATCGACACCTGTCTTCTTTTGCTCTTTCTTCTAATTCGCCTATTTTCCTTGAGGATGCATTGTTTGTTTCTTCCAAAAGACTAATGGTTTTCAGCATATCGGCATGAGTATTTTTTAGCTTCGTCATCTCTGTTTGCATGTCTTTTGTCATTTGTTCATAACTGTCCATCTGTTTCTGAAGGTTTTTGTTCTTCTCCTCTGCGTCGACTATTTCTTTTTGTAGTGTACACATTCTTTTTTTTTGGTTTTTCAATTGGTTTTTAAAAGAATTTTGCTCCTCTATGAAACTTTGTTCAAATTCAAAAACATCTTCTTCAAAATCCTTGGCCTTCTTCATTAATCTAATTATATGTTTCTCTTTATCTTGTATCTCGTCCTTTAATGAGTTAGTTTCTGTAGTGTAAGAATCGTAGTTTCGATGCTCGTTATCCTCCGATTCACAGGCAGCAGAACAATATACTCTGTCATTTAGCAGTATGATTTTGGGGCAGAGCTTCATCAGAATGAAGAGAATCCTTAGAAGCTATGAGTATGACATGAAATGTAAGATTACAACACTGTTCGCCGGGAGCAAGACATGTTCCTATCAATTTTTTATTTCCTTTAACTGGGATGTTCAAAATATTTAGTGGATAACTTTTTCAAAATGAATACAATCTGTGCTAATTAGAAGCCATTTGTAAATTAATGAAATGTTGTTACGGTGCGGCTTCAAAACATCCCGACCTGTATTTTTTTATACTGAAGCAGTCGCTCACGCAGAAACCCAAATACCGGGGTAATAATTAACGTAAAGGCGGCTTGTTGCGATTTTTCAACCGCCTGAGGTTAGCGTAACTGGGAAAAACCACCTCCGACAGACTGCTCCATAATCTCGACACCCTAGGAACGACAGAGCGGTCGTAGCGGCCAGTTCTCGATGTACGAAGTTCGGCAGTGTTGGGATGAGAGGCAACAGCCTGGCGGGTCCATCTGGTAGGCTCAACTCGCAGCGGCATCATGAAAGAGAGCTCTGAGGAGCAAAACCTGTTGACATAGTGGTAGCAGAGAGCAAGATGGTCGGCCGCCAGTCGGCCCGAAAGGGTCCCGAGACATCTGTTAGAGAAGTGTCATTGATCAGTCGAGCAGCCTTCCTCTGAACATCATCAAGTATGGAAAGTTGGAACGGCATTGTACAAATTGCATTACATTTAAAAATGAAAAACATCGGACACGTATATGGTTGAAAAAAGAACGGAGATGCGGTCAGGGAAGACAATAGGGAATAATTGTGTAAGGAAGAACTGGGAGTTGGCTGGCTGGTAGGAGTGTAATAGAGCTGAGCGAGAGCGTCTCGAGCGAACGGAGAGATGCAAAGCCTGATTTACGTTTTTCCCGCGACAGATTTTAATGTTATTTCCAGTCACAAATTGTTTAAATTGCGTCGTGATTCAGGTTGGCGCGACGTTAAGTGGCTCTCATTAGACTGAGCTGCCGCCGTTGCTGCCGCGTCGCCGCGCCGCGTCGAGCGACTTGGGGATTCACCTTATATTTATTCATATTATTGAAATGAATCCAGCTAGCAGAATGCGCCGTCGGATATAGAGCCCGGATTTCTCTGGACGGAAACGTTCCTGGAATTGATAGTGTGGTACTGATACTGCCGTCGTTGCAGGTTCAGACTGAGCAGAGATTAGTAAAATGTTCTACCAGCTCCAATGTAAGAATGTTTATATTAGGAGTTACAGTTTAGAGGTGACTGTGAGAGTTCCGCAAGGAACAGTTACGGCACCCTTAATAGGAGGAGGAGTTAGTAATAGTGGTGGCTACACTGCTGCGTTCGTAAATTGTTACCGAATGTACTTTCACAGTATTCAAGAGTAATATTTCATCAGTCAATCCACATTCCATTGCTGTGTACGGTATTGCATTGCCAAGTGTTTTACAAACGCACCCCAGTGGTAGAACTAAGGATGTCCCGCACGGGTATCATGTATCTTGAAACGTGACGTTATATTTTTTTGAGATTATACTGTTTTATTGACATTATGTAGGTTTTTCTACAAGATGTTAACTTAGCACTTAGTTGTACGTGTTGCCTAAACGTTATGAGGCTTGTTATCAATGTTTGGCTCTGATCTAATGTAAAATCTGCTTCAGAGATGGCATTACTGAAGGTTTAAGCTGTAAGTTGTATGTGATGATGATAATTACATTGGGTTCTTGTCTCAAATACTCTTAGCGCAGCCACTTTTTCTGATTCAGTCTGGAAATTACATATACAAATTTGCTGAATTCAAAAAAAGAGAGAGTTAAGAAATAATTATATTTACTTTACACTGTCGAATTACAAGCCATATACGTACTAACAGTAGTTACATACAACGCGGGCGCGCTGGTGTTTTTTTGTAACTCTTCTCAAAGTTTTTGAAAACACAACAGAAAAAGAAAACGGGAAAAATCATAATGTATAACTTTGAACATAACCTCTCTTCAGAAAGCACAACATATAAATAACCCGTCATATTCGGTATATTCAGTAATGACTTTCTCACACAGCAAATATCACTGATTTTATACACATGCAGACCAATACACATAATCGATGCGATGCTGCTATTCAACCAACTTTCTCCTCAGAGATAAAAAACTACAGAGACGGACCACTCCAGTGTTTCCAACCATTTTGCTGGTCCAAAATTCCTGATAGTAAGGGGGATATAAAAAAAACTGATGTATCCCTTGGTTTTTAACCTTTTTTTATTCAATAAACCAATAATATAGTTTGTAAACCTTTTTTATTCAACCAACATTATGCTATTTTTTAAAGGAATACATTGTAACATTGTATTTTTCAAAGTGTTGCTTGGTAAATATGTATATAATCATGAAAACACAATTTATTCTCATGTAAATCTACTTTTATTTTCAATAGTGCTTCCAAAAGCGATGTTGAAAGTTTATTTATTTTTTTCGTTTCAATATGATAAATGCAAATATTCTCTCAACATCGGCTATTCCGTGTGGAATACACAAAATAGTGAGGCCATCTCAGCAATATTTTGAAAAACATACTCGTCATTAAAGCTTTCCAATTTACACAAGTGTGTCCAAAAACTCTATAGTATTTTTGGAAAAATTTAACTTCTCTTCTTCAGAAAAATTTATTTTTAACTTATTGTATTCAAGTATACAATGGTCGACATTAATAGGATTTATTTTCTGTGCAATGCACCTTATGTCTGTATTTGGGGTTAAGTTCAAAGCATTCTCTTTTTGAATAAAATCTAAATTTTAAAAAATGTATCCAAAGGACATAATATAGCATAGCAAGAAAAATGTCAACACCTTAAACAATAAACAAGAAAATTGACGCTTCGACATCAATGACTATGCAGATTGCGAATATTACCGCTGGTCGCTGGCACGGAATGTGAATCGGTGAATCCCCCAAAGGCACGCAGTCCGAGTGAAACAACACTCATATTCATGTTGCCACGTCAAAATCGATGGATGAGTATTCGCCTGAATGCGCTGTTGCTCAGTTGCTCGTGTGCCATGGAGAAAAGCGTATCAAAAATAAAATTTTGGACATATGTTTTAAACTTGTCTTTTTATTATTTTTGGTAGGACAGTGACAGTTAAATAAACCCAAATATTGGAAAATTCCGCTACTTTTCCGAATCCCGCCGCTACGCCGCTACGAAGCTTGAAATTCCTACTGTAGCGGAATTCAGCTACGGTTGGCAACACTGGACCTCTCGCCACTCGGCCTTATAAAATATATGCAACCAATAATGCGTGTAATTTAGTTGAGTGATTCATCCATAGATGGACGTTCACAACGATCCTAGTGAGCAAACGTGGAATGACTGCTTTGCCCTAAAAGCTACCCGCAAGATGACATCTTACAGATTTTTTTTGACGTTTTATAGGTTTTTTACATGATGCCCGTACCGTTTCACCTTAATAAAATGAATGCAGTCAGCAAAATGCGTTTCCGGATATACGGAGCCGATTTCTTTGGACTGACACGTTTCTGGAATCGATGTTATGATACTAGTACTACTGTCGTTTCAGGTTCAATGTGTACTTAATAATGATCGGACATGCCTCGAGCGACCCATAGACGATAGCGTGGCACGCTTGCAATTTTGCTGTCGTGAATCTTGACTGGAGTGGGAAGTGAAACGTAAACCAGCGGTGGTCGTGATGTGTTCACATGGTTCACGATTCAGTTCACTCTTTGAGCGAAACATGTGCTTGAAAGTAGTGGAGTTTTGGGTTCAGTTTTTAGTGAGATCTTTGCGAAAAGGTTGAGAAAGTCACGTGAACAGATGAAAAGTCGGAAGAAAAAGTATTACTGGGACAGAAACTGGATGGGCTCAAGGAGAAACTCAGAGGACCACAACTGGGCAGGTGGTGAACTGAGGAACAAGTACCCTGAGGATTTTAAAAATTTATTATGAATGCCTGAAGATCAGTTTGATTTTCTCTTAGTTAGACACCAATATGAGACAAGCTCTGAGTGATACATTTTTCTGCTTTTATTGTAAGTCGGACAAGTTAGCGAAAGAACTAAATATCTAGTCAAATTAAAAAAGAAATGTTTAATTCTTTTTAAAACTCACAAATATTAGAGCTACTCAACAAATTTGATTTTGTTGGACGTTGCTGTACAAATGGACAAATGAAGGAGATCATGGACATGAACCAAATGACCTTTGAAACATGAACATCATCCGTGCCAGCTCCTGAGCTTTCAGTCTCAGCCTTCTTCTTTAACTCCTGACAATATGCACTTCTCAAATTCTTGAATTCCGCGATTACTTCTTTAGGTCCGAATCCCGAGATTAGCTTCGCTGATTCTTATAGCTGCTGCCAGTCTCAAATCTCTGTCTTTGTATTCTTTACAACTTGAATCGTATAACACCCGTTCACCAGCATACAATTCGATAAACTTGACAGTTTGGCTATCTTGCAGCCTTAGTACACGATATCCTGATGGCTCAGACATATTTATGCGCTAACGAAAACGACGCCACGTGGTTATGCCTTGCCACCGACTGTCGTGCTTACGCCCGAAAATCAAACGTGTTTGATGACGCTAGCGTGATACGCCCCGTGAGAACGAGGCATTAGAGAGAATATTTTAGAGTTAATCCTAGTTTTACGCTGCATTTTCATGAAGCGTGGCATGCTAGCGTGATCCTTAGCTTCAAGAAATTGTCTCCATCTGAACGAGTTGTCGTTGAGTTTGCCCCAGATGTCATCCGAAAAGAGGTAAGTTCTCGACCGCTCACGATCGGTATCGGGTTGGTGGTAGTTTGGTTTGTGTGATGATACTTAATTGTTTACAATATACGTTTGATTGTCTCTTGATGTTGGATGGTTGACGATTGAAACTAGTTTTTGGACATTGCCTTGTGTTAAGAAAGGTGAAAGACCAAAACCAAAATTATAGGTCAGGAATGTGAGAGGGAATATTACATTCATTTAGGCTCACAAACCTAACTCGTTTGAACCGAGAAAACATGGCCCTTTTGAAACTGCAAGTGCAAGAACGAGCATGCTATGGTCATATGGACTGTAAAACAGTTTTAAGGTATTATAAAAATATTAGTCAAGCTTACGTACTACTTGTGTATTTGTAGACATGAAAGGAACAAGTGAAGCACACAAATATCCGGAAAAGACCGTCCACCAACTTTAGGCTCCAACGCTATAAACTTTCCCGTCCGTCCGTCCCTTATAAATCTCGCTGACGATTAATAATAAAGTCAAAGTTGAGTTATGGCCCATCAACCTGTTCGGTGGAGTTTACCTCAAACTGTAAACTTGGACGGTCATCACTTTTAGAGGGGCCGCTCGACCGGCAATTCCCGTTCCCGCCGATCTCATTGCTAAGCGTTGATTTACGGGCAAAGCGCGGGAAAAAACCGGAAAATATAGACACGGTTGACGGAACGGGGTGCATAAATATCGAGAATTGACCGGGAATACTTGATTAACCAATGACACCATGCTGTAAGATTCACTGATAAACACAGGATTTGTGACATAACAATTTTTGGGTGTATCTTATGTACTATGTATTTTGAGGCACTTTACTCAAATCTAAAAACAGAATTCTTCTATCACCCACAGATATTCGGTAACATCTACTTTTATGAATTACAATACGTAACATCTCATATTGCTGCATTTTCCGCCATTTATGCGATGACGCATATATATATATATATTTAGAGAGCATATTGCGTTTATTAGCAGCCGAGTCAGTTAGTTTTCTGTGTTGAAGAGTACCGAGATGTTCTGAGTACTGTTAATTTTTGTTAAAACGGTGTGTTGTTTTTAGTTTATTGTGATCGAGACTAGCTTATGGACAATGCCTAGAAATTGTGTAAATAGTGCGAACAGTTTTTGATATGTGTGCGGAGAGCTAACTTTTAAATCCCAAAAAGGTACTTTTACTCCGCTTGTGTTGAAAGCATACTAAATTAAAGTTGGCGACCAAGATAAGCTATGGGCCCCTCATATAGGTTGTGAGACTTGTGTAACGTTGTTAACAGGTTGGTTAAGAGGCGACAATCGTAGAATGCCCTTTGCGGTACCAATGGTTTGGAAAGAACCGAGATACCATACTAGTGATTGCTATTTTTGCCTCACAAATATTAAAGGTATTGGACCAAAATCGAAACACACTGTTAAGTATTTTAATTTACCATCAGCTTTGCGGCCCCTTTAAGGATAGTGTTTAACTTTTTGTCACAGTTCCACCAGAATCTTGGCCTTTGGATGACTTAGTTCTGTCAAAATCCCCATCTTCTCCACGCTGATGTTAACATTACTTTTTACCGAAAACGGCAACAAGACCTCACACACCGGTTCCGTCAAGAGGGAGTTGATATATTGCTCCGATGTTAACAATTTGTTTGACGCATTAGGACAGAAACATGATCCAAATGATTGGCGCCTGTCCATTGATTCCTCTAAGCTTAGTTTAAAAACGGTATTGATACACAACGGTAATAAACATCCATCTGTACCTATAGCGCACGCAGTTTATATGAAGGAATCACATGAAAATATGCGAGTTTTGTTAGAGGATAACCGTTATAATGAATATGGATGGGCCATATGTGCAGGTTTAAAGGTAATAGCCCTTCTTCTTGGAATGCAGCTGAGATATACCAAATAATGTTGTTTTCTTTGAGAATGGGACAGTCGTGTGCGGGATCGCCATTATGAACAGAAGAAGTGACCACGTCAAGTATTAACTCCGGGCCTCAAAAACATTGCTCATGAACCACTAGTTGATCCCAAAAACTGGTTGCTTCCACTTTTGAATATTAAGTTGGGAAAAATTTTGTGAAAGCTATGTACTGAAATGGAAGAAGGTTTCTGCTTATAAAACAAACATTTCCGAGACTTAGGGCCGATTTGACCAACATTATTATTATGGACAAATAGGAAAATACCTTATCGAAATGCAATTTGATGGAAGCTGTCAAAGGTGTCAGAATACCAGTGATTTCTATTTTTTGCTCCACTGGGTGTTGAAAGAGTAATCACACGAAACTCGAGTACTCGTTACTCATAGATACCCGAAGTAACGAGTACCAATCCGAGTACGAAATGATTACTTTGATTACTCTGTTTTCCGTATCCCTACCCGGTACCTGTACAATCGTTGATCGTTGAGTGGTAACGCTGGTTAGACTGTAGCACTACCGCAAATGCACCAGGGTTGCCAGACAACCCACATTCAGATGGAAACCAGGAAACTCATTTTCTTTAATTGGCGGACATAGAATTTGGTAATTGTTTTTAAATATGAAATTTACCTATTTACACCGTGACACAAATTCGCTTTTATTGTTGTGATCTTGGGAACTTGAAAAGGAATAAGTAGTCTATTGGATCGGATCAAAGTTCGGCAGTATTATGAGGCAGAAAAGCGACAACAAGGTAACCACCGTTCAGGAAAACCACAATAATAAAAGTTATGTCAATTTGACTCGTGTTTCCATGCACTGTTTTGCTAAAAAAATTATAATACCAATAGTATGTGTAGACCAAGCTCAATGTAGAATTTTTTATACTGGTATATTATGCTTAATTGAAATGCTTCGAAAAGTGACATGCCATTCCGAATTTCCTTAAGCCCGTATACAGATCATCTTTCTGACTAAAAGACATGTTTTTAAGTATTTCTAGTAAATACAAAGTATTTTCAGTTTGTAGGCTCATATGAGTCATATGACACTCCATCCTATGATAACTCATGCCGATAAGCATACAGTTTGAAGATACAATATTTGCATTAAACACGATAGTCTTGAATAAACTATGCTTATAACATTTTGCAAATTTTAAAGTCGTCTATTTTCTTACAAGATTCGGTTCCACTCAACTTGTTTAAATTCGACATTAATCACACGACGCACATTGCCAAATCGTTATGCTCATACTACTCATAGTAATCAAAGTAACGAATACAATAAACGATTACTTTGTAGAAGAGTAACAATTAGTAACGAGTACTCGAAAGTAACGATAACCAACACCACTACCACTGGGACGAAGTATTGGCGGATTCCACAGAATTATGTGTCACTTGTCGATATGGTTAGTTTTAAAATATCAGTAAATAATGAGCTGTTATTCAAATCAGTGTATATGTTTTGCGATTCAAATAACGTCTAATATAAATATAACCCAGAATATGTACTCAGTGCAACAAGAAAGTTATTGCAAATTTCTAGTTTTTCTGCAGGTTTTAAGTTTGCCGGGAGGTTTACGACATGTTTGAGTATTAGTTGATCGCTGTGAATTTAGTGTGCATGTTTGTTAAGTTCCTGAACAACGAAAAATATTCAACTTTATGGATGTATGGATATTAAAAAACCAGACTGGTTTTGTGGGAATATCAATGTAAGGTGCCATAATGGTTCTGATGAACGGCAAGTAAATGAATAAATGTTTGGAAACGAGCAATATATATGAACTTTTTGGTAGAGCCAGTCATCAAGTAGGTGCTTAATGGCTATCTGCAACAGGTTTATAGGAAAAACACTCAGTAGATGATCTTGAATCAGTAAAATCGCATATCATGAATAGAAAATCAACAATGGTAATTAAAACATGAATTTTATTCAAAAATCAAACATTTGTTTAAGTTTTGACTGAATTATATGTAATTTCTTAATATTCAATAAGCTGGTGATGTTTCAATGACAAGATGTCATCTCATACTTTGACAATATTTTGTTACTACTACTATTCGTCATTTATTTGTCTGGGCGGTCCGTAGGACCTTTGCCCATTAGTCACTGTCCGATGTACGTTAGTCGAATCTGTCAGTCCTGGTTGCCCAGAAACCAGACAAAGTCAAGGAAATATTTTGTTTTCAACATTTCATAGCTATTGGTTGCTAAAATTTGTTGATTGGGACTTGAAGCTCATTCGCTGTATTTGACGGTCTGTTAACCTATAGGTGGAGAATAATGGACTTTTGTTGGTTCAAATTGGCCCTTAGTGAGGCAAAAAATTAAAGAGGGCATATTTGTGGGTTCACAAAAAAGGAGGATTATGAAGGATGATGTATTTAACAGTGCTCTAAATGAAACTGAATTACGAGCTTGGAATGCTTTTAAATCAGTTACTGCAAATTTTTTAGGCAATGTGAAGGCGGACAATTATAAAGATATTGTGAGTGAACTAATTAATGCTTATAAAGGAATGGGATGTAACATTTCACAAATTTAGGTGCGGTAAGCGATGACCATGGTGAACGGTTCCACGAAGACATTTCTGCTACGGAAAAACGGTATCAAGGCCAATGGAGTGTCAATTTGCTTGCTGTTTCTGCTGGAGATTGTTAAGAGATACTTCAGGAGGAACATACCGCCGTAAAACATCGAAATCAATATTCTGAGATTAATGTTTATTCGAGTGTTTATTAGTAGGTACTCCTACACACATATCCTAAGTAATTATAAGCAGCAAATAAAATGCCTTATTGCAAGAAAACCGTGGGTGAAAAAACCGAATGCTATTTTCGGCTTTTTGGGTACGTTTTACATAATAACGACCTTGTTTTGTCCATGTCACAAAAAATATTTTTAATGAAAATTTCACCCGGAGCAAATTTTTTGTAACTCTTGATCATGAACATTTTTCTTCACCCTCTGGAATATATTTCTGTTATAAAATGCGTCTATAGATACTAAATGAGAGAAAATGCAACCCCGACTAGAAGTGCTGTAATTTTGACCATACTTTTACAAGCTTTGGGTCTGCTGATAAATTAATAGAAAGTGATTAAAACTTTCTCGAAATTTCGCCAATTAGTTGAGATATCCCACCTTAATATGTTGAAGCTCCTCTGTTCGCTATACATTCGTGAAGTAGGCGTGCCATTGATTGGAGTAGGTGATTGATGCCTTCTTGTTGTATTACGAGTATATGCGAGGCCATCTGAATTTGGTTTCGAAGAGCCTCCAATATTTGTGGAGGGTGCGGTGAATTTTGCAACCTTCTTTCCATCGTGTCCCATTCATGTGCAATGGAGAAAGTTCTGGAGATCGAGAAGGCCGCTGAAGCAGATTTACTCCCCACGCTTTTAAAAAGTCTAAACTAACACGTGCGACAAGAGGTCGTGCATTGTCCTGCTGAAAAAGTAGATCTTGCAATGTTTCCAAAAAGGGAAGCAGATTTGGTTGTAAAACTTCGTGGATATAGCGCTGGGCAGTCATACTACCTCGAATGAACGCTAATCGTGACCTGCTGCCGTAGGCAATGGCACCCCATACTGTAATACCCACAGTGCGATGAATATGTTGTTCGATGGAATGTTCACGTTCCGTCTTGCACCACGTCCCCTCCTTACTCTTGCACGGCCATAATGTGTGCCCAAACAGAATCTGGACTCATCGCTGAACATACTACTCCATACCAATCGTTGCCGACGATGTTTTGGGGTCAGAGGTAGTATAAGATAGGGACGGTATGCAAACAGTACAAAAGACCTTATTCGGCGATAAACTGTCCTCATTGTCATTGCCCGTCCGACAGTATCAAACTACTGGTTTGCAACTGCCCTTGTTGTGGAAAATCGATCTCTAAGTGCTAGTACACTCAAATAATGATCCTGTCGCTCTGTTCTATGTCTTTGTCGCCCAGTACCTCTAACTCGTCGATTTCGGCCTTCCTGGAACTACTCTCCATAATATTACAGTAGAGTTTCGTTTCGATTCACCCGATTATCGATATCTCTAAAAGAAAATCCGTCTACACGTAAGCCGATTATCCGACCCTCCCTCAAACTCGAAAAGTTGAGTGAAATCAGCGCGTCTGCTCTAACTAGGCATGATAATGCAAAGAAACAAATAGAACCAACACAGAAAAATCACTGAATAATAGGTAAATATGTTCATATTGTTCGGATCCTGATATGAAGAAGCCTTTACAAAAAAAGTGCGGCTCGGAATTCAACATTTTATCAGCGTATATTTCCATGATAGCAAATGTTTACAAGCTTTTATAAAAATTCAATGAATAATTCCGGGTGTTGCATTTTATATGTCACTACGTATAGTTTTTTCGATAGTTTTAGATTTTCTGGCATATTTTATAGCCGCGGCGATCTCGGTACTACATTCGTACCAAAAATAGCGAATGTGCATTGATTCCAATACAATGACCACATTCAGCAAACTTGAAAAATCTCTGTCACCAGATTATCGAACGCCGCTCACTGTTTCAAGGACATCAATTAATAACAACGACTCACCCTGTACACATATCGACGTAAACATAGAGGCATATTTCCAGGGTTCCACTCATAAATATCCCTTGCAGCGGTGCTAACTTCTCCGGGATCCTTTTTTCCTATAACGATGGCCGAACCGTAGATAGCGTTGTATATGAGCCGAGTTGGCTGCCGGATGCCAAGCGCAGTTTAAGCCGTCTCATAAACTACCCCTGCGGCCTCTATCTGGACACATCAGTCCCCGACTCCCTACTCCCATACCTCACAACTTTCCACCTTCATCCCACGTCTTTGTTCTCTCGAGCTTATGGACCGATGTCCTAAGTTAGGACGGACCTTCTGATACTGAGAGGATGGAGGTAGTCATCATGAAAGAGAGAAGAACAATGGTCAGAGGTATAAGTTGCCTTTGACATTTTAATCAAAATCCGAATTGGAGCGATTTTTACTCGACTGCCTCAGAAGGAGCATGGAGCATGTATCAAAAAAAAAACTAGTTCACGGGCCAAACGGCTTGATTTATTTTGACATATGAAGTCTCGATGGATTCTGGCTATATTAAAATTTTATAACAAAATGGAGGATTTTAATAAAAAAAAACGGCCTTGAAATTCCCGACTTGATGAATTTTGTCATACAATGTGTCTCTAGATTTGCCTCGATAGCCCGAGTGACAATGGGTATACCGAAACTCCGTAAGATCAAAATGGCGGATATTAAACTTCAACCTTGAATTTTCTATTCTATTTTTGGCATTTTGGGTATCCTTAGATTCATCTTGATAGCACAAATGTCAAGTCATTCTTTTCGGTTAGTGCAGTGGGGCTTTATGTATTTTTTGAAATATACTTGTTTTACAAGATAGACAGTCTAATAGCTCGAACGTTAGAAATATGATGGAATGTTCGACTAGGGTAATAACGTTTCTGCCAGCAGACCAATATATAATATATTATATAGGGTAACAAAATCTGCAGAACATCGATGAGGCTTTTGAGCTTTAAGCAAATAAAGTCCCAAAATTGCATTTTTTCCATGTTTCATACGTAGAACATACTGAAACTTTATGGAAACTTAAGGCAATCTTCTTTAAGTATACGGACAAATGGTGGTCAAATACAAGTTGACACGTTGCTGAGAAGTCTGCTGACGACGGTTGAAATTTACAGACTATATGGATTAAAGGTAGAATTCTTCTCAACAAAACAGTTCTAGTTATAAAGTGAAAAATGGCGTCAAGTAAACTGACTTTATACTTCTCACGCCTTCGAAACCACTTCTATACGTAGTACAATTTTCCATTTAGTGTAATGGCATCAAAAAGATTAGTGTGTACTATTTTTGCTTATCAGGAAACAAAATTGTAGCAGTCGATAGCCTCATCTCTTTGGAGTAAAACTGTTTGTCAATAATGTTTGGTACCTCACGAAATCTAGTAACATCATTAAATTACACTACAAGCATAATGTATAGTCAACGCCAAACAAAGTGGCGTGCACGTCATCAAGGTGGGTGTGTTGAAAAATTTACATTGTTGCCAAACTTTTTGTAAAATAATAAAATTTATTATTTACATATCTAGGTTTATAAGCAATATTAACCTCAAATGAGAACAAAAATAATAGTATAATAAAATTATAGATCTGTACTTGCATAATCATTAAGTATGACAATTATTGATCAGATGACACTATGAAACTACCATATTTAATTGATAGCTTAAAGGTACTGAATAAAAATCCAAATGGGGTCCTCCAAATTTTATGCATGGTATTTATTTTACAGAATTCATACAGAAAAATGCATTCTAAAATTAGGTGAGCTACTGGTGTAAGCTTTTTCTATACAATAAAGTTAGTCGGAGTTTCTTTCTTCAGCGCTGTCTGAATCTGAATCTTCATCACTTTCAAAGTTGATTATTAAAGGTTCGATGTCTGGTCGATCAAAAATTCGTTCTCTTTCATACCATTTAAAAATTTCTTGCTCAGTATGTCGAACACTATTTTTCCACATCTCTGGGGTAACCGTTTGTAGAGCCTCGTTCCACATATCCAAACAGTCTTTTTCACTGTTACCATCTCTACCAATATGTCTGTTATAGTAACCTTTTGCTATGCCCCAAATTAACTCAATAGGGTTAAATATACGTATACAATGGTAAGGAGGCAGACGAAGAACTTTGTGCCCATGTTCCGCCAATTCATCAATCACGTATATTTTAGGTGGTTTGTTTCTAAAAAAGCAGTTATTTTAAGAATAGGAATAAACAAAAGAAATATAAACTGTCGACCAAAATATATATAATTAAGAAGCATTATGTACCGAGCAACAATACTCAATAGCTCTGTTTTAAACATTGTGTTTAAAAATGGTATGTTTTGATTTGTCAACCAGTCTTGGATATTTTTTTTGTCCATGCATTGTTGGGCACTTTGTTCAATATCATGCTGTGATAAGGGGCGTTATCCAGTATAATCATAGATGGACTCTCCAATTTTTCTAATAACTGATGTTGAAACCATTTCAAAAAATTGTCCTGGTTCATCTCTCCATGGTAATCGCTCAATTTTGTTTTCGAAGAAAATATCGCTTCACTACCCTCAATAAACCCATTTTCATTTCCAGCATGTAATATAATGTATCTAAAATATATTAGTTTTAAATTTTATAGTGCAAATTGTGTAAAAGTACATACCTTTTACCATCTGTTTTAATAGCTTTCACGCTTTTTGGTTTCCATTTTGCCAAGAGCGACCTATGGTCCCATTTTGAAATATCCAAGTTTCATCGAGGAAGACAAACTGGTATAAGGCCTCAACCTTGGCTTGATTGTATTGCCTTAGAAATTCCACCCTTTTCAAAGCTATACTTGGTAGTTCCATGAGCCCTCGTCGCGGATTGTCCTTAAGCCACTTAAATCCAAGATCTCTAAGCAACCGCCTTAAAGACGTGGCACTACCATCAAATAATGCCCTATCTCTTAATCGAGACCATAAAGTTTGTATCGTAACTTGTTCTTCTGGAACCATGTGTAATATGACATTATAATTTAGTTAACAAATTAATGCAAATTTCTGATAAGTTATTATAATAAGATCTTACTTTTGTGATACATATTATAGATCACTTCTCGAATGGCACTTGTATCCAATGTCGCTGTGTTGGTTACACGTTTAATATAACTTCGCATTTTCTTGGGCGATTCTAAATTTGCATCACTTTTCACACCCTCGGAAATACGACTAACTGTCCTTAAACTAATTTTTAAAGCAGCAGCAGCAACACGCTACAAAAAATGAAATAAAATTTCACTATTATTAATATACATTACATATAATTATTAGTAACCTACCTCTTGAACAGCATTTAAAGGCAACAAAGGCCCGTTGTTGTCCCTTTCTTGCTCAAAGTAGTGCATTAACGAGGCCACGAGTTCCTTACACCGACTATTTAACTGTTTGGGCATCTTTATATACCAAAATTGCCTTTATCTACTCGTAAAATGAATAATTTTGTTTTGAAACAAACAGTTGTTGATTTACAGTATGCGGGGCCAAAGGATTTATAAAGATTTGAAATGCCACAAATTGATTCAGTGTCAAAATTAATACAAATGTCAGTTCCCAGTTTAAATAAGTTTCAAGGTGACAATGTGTCAACGCTGCGAAATCGGTTTAGTGCGTTTACATGTCGATAAGTGATTGGAGCGTTTGCAAAACATTTTATTTCGCATAATGCGTCTAAATTTATCAGAAAGCAACTTATGTGATATTTTAATAACAATGTTTATATGACTATTAACCATAATAAGAGAGTAATGACCATTTTACAATTTATATATCACATTAATATGAAACTGCAATAGAGCAATTGTTTGTGATAGAAACCTAGGCATTAGGTCGGGGAATTTTTATCGTGATGACGTGCACGCCACTTTGTTTGGCGTTGACTATATATGATAACATCGCGTCCACCTTCGTATGTGCATATCCTATCACGGCGCTGTCTGCTTCCTGCTTTTATGAGCTCCTCGGATCCACTACCAAAGATATTTACAGCCCTGTGGCGCACGGCAAGTGCGACCGATACGCGATGGCTGAAAATATTTTGAGGCGAAATGAATGGGGAAATCTATGTGTGAAAAATGTCCAATAGGTGCGTATGATTACCGAGGTGGGAAGTGTGTCAATATACTTGTACTAACTTCAAAAATTGCGATACTACATCCACCACCCCTATAACCCCCCACCCCTCAATTTTTGTACACCTAATTTTTATCAAAAATCAGGACAAACTGAAACATCAAAAACGCAGTTTGAGTGTTTTTTACTTACTTTGTGTTTATAATTTGTCTATGCTGCCACTGCATCCATTTCTGAAGGCTACAAAACTTTTAGTCCTTGGTGCAGTAGTAAACTTGTCCAAGAATGCTATCCAGATCCGGCGAGCAGTACTTTCCAAGTTATAGACGGGACAGGATTAGAGGGCACAGACTGACAGAAAGACACCGACGGAAATGAATGACATGGTTTTTCGTGATATACCTACATGTTACGAGTATATAACATCCAAAAAACATAATATCTCATTTTCGAATTTTTTCCTGATTACAAAACTTCCCTGTTAGTAGACGTGGGAAGTGAAATCAAGAGAATTTATATCTCTTAAAATGTAGCGGTATAGTAATAGAGACAATCTTAAAGGAAGAGAAGTTAGCATATTTATACGAAAGAACCTGGTCACTGACCGACCGTTCATGAAGAAGTAGCATCGTTCAGACGATTCAGCATTACACAATTAGTTTTATATATCAGATTCATTACATTTTGTGAGGTTCGTAAGGTAAACTTGGTCAAAAATAATGCCAATTTTAGTATGAACTTGTGGGGATGACAGAGCTTAAGCACTGAGGTACCTCGAGTGTTAAAAAAATATTAGGTACAGATATTTTCATTGTTGTGACTTCCACTTAGTAGAATCCGTCTAGCTAAGTTCTGAATAACCCCTTCCAGAAGAGAAATATAATTAAAAAGACGTGAAAATCTTTCAATATATCAAGACGGACCTACACCTCTTTTTATTCGCTGAAAACTTTTTTATCTCTAATTACCAGCGACATATTTTAATAAACCCCATTAAGCTGGTTGATTAATGTTTACCTTTCCAGCTAAAAAACTTCTTAATTCCCTGGATATCAGAGTCGGGCCATGAAGCCCGAAAGAAGTCGGGATCTCGTATATATGCAGTTTATGTAAATAACTGTAGATGAGGTTCTCGCTTTTTCCCGTTCTTTGTGGTCATCATAAATAGAGATGAGCTCTGGAAAAGAGACTTCAGCGAAATAGCAGTATTTTTGAGGATAATGAGTTCCAGATTTGAAATCTTATTTCTCATTGCTCAGGGGCTGCTAGTTAGTTCAGCACTGTGAGCTCTTTTATGGACAATTCAATTACTTCTTAATTTGTGTTTGCAATAAATGCGATTTTAAAAATTAAATATGATACAATAGAAGTAGGTAGAAGGTATGTAATGAATGTCAATTTTTGAGCACGGACCATAACGACTGCAAATATCTATTACCGTTATTCGCGAATGGGTATGCGAATATTAAGTTTTTCTTTTTTTATACGACCTCTTAATATATATGTAGGAGAGAAGGCTGCGGAGCTTTTATTTTTGAGATTAATGTTCCTTTAATGCAACTCGATTAATAAATTGCTGCTTAAGAAAAATAAAGAAAAAAGCAAATGTATCTTGAGTCCTGTTTGAAAAAACATTGATTTTCTCAAACAGATTTGTACCTTTCATTTGTTAAGTATTAATAATTAAGAACTGATAAAAGTAAGAAATAATGTTTTTGTTTGCTTAAAGCTGTTATTGCATAATTCCAGCTTCTTAGTTCTTCTCACCAAAACTCAATTTGATTAATTTCAGTTGATCGAGATTTGTTCTCATTTGGAGCGTTTAGGTTAAATTAATTCTACTTACGTGCAAAACCCAGGGCAATCAAATTGTGGTATTTTCAACTTGGTATTTTTGGGCGATTCGCCGGCAAACTGCTTAGTCCTGAGTGCAGCACCATGTATAATAAAGAATGGCGCCGAGTAGGTTCCCACGAAACGCCGTTTTCAGTTCATAAAGGATTATGTTCAGCACAAACTAGTCTTTCTGAGAAAAAAGTCAGGTAAACAGGTTTTTGTAATTAATCCTCTATTGATGTCTTTACTCTGTCCTACCGGTGGTGCATCTGGAAACATCGCCTCTTTCCGATATTTAACTCTGTCAGACTTAGCAGTGCGGTCAGAGCATGGGAAACACTATGATGTGGCGCGGCAGAAATACGTGTAATACCATACCAAAACAACAGAATGCCGGTACGCCATCCGTTTGTTGAGAATGTCTCATGTAGAATTACCAAGGTTGGAAGCGTATAAGTGTAACATCAAAAACATTAGATAACCCTCGCCACCCCCCACGACTCCCACCCGCAAGTTTTGTATCTCTAAATTTGTTTTCAAAAATGATCAGGAGCCGTTGAAACGTAAAAAAAACGACTTTTATTATTTCCTGTTTTTTCCTTTTTCTGACCGGTTTTCAAAAATTACTAGCTTTCGCATTCCTGGCACAGTAATAACATCGTTTAAAAGTATCATGGTAATATGAGCGGCACTTTAATTTATAGGCGACTATAAGGTTAGCGGACACACCAACGACGGAAATCAGTGAAAGTTTTGGCGGTGTTCATGTCATATAATATCCAAAAACATATTATCTAACTTTCGAACATTTTCACTATTACAATACTTTCCAGACAGTAGGCGTGGGAAGTGAAAAAAGTCTTTTTCTGTGCTGTTTTTCTTGATCAAGGTTGGATCAGCCGTTCTTTCAGGACCCTGAAGCAGCAGCTTGACAGCCCGTTTTCACTTCAAAAAGAAAACAATCGAAACGTATGTTTATGAATGTTTATAACACCAGGGAAAATATGTGAAGGATAAAGTTTTTGTTTTTCTGTTACAACATACAAAAGGATTAAACTGATATTTCTTGTTTTATTTAAGTACGTAATATTACTTTGATATTATCTTTTTCAGATATGATATTCGCAAAATATTTCACGAATGCAGATACGATGTGAATATAAAGAGGCATGTGCATCATCGCGAATGCGAATAATCGTCACGTCATTAGTAAGTAGCACACAACTACCACCTATTTCCATAATTGGCCTCTGGAATAGTGTGAAGCGAAAACTGTATTATATCTCAGTCCACGTCATTGTTTGGGGATAGATATTGCTTAAACTGTTACTAGAAATAGATTTAAAAATTGTCACTTATTTTCCATTTCTGTTAGGAAGTGTCCCGCTTGTTGTGTTATTTAAAAACTAGAGCTGGATTAAGCCAGCGCGGGGTCTGCAGTAAATTATATCAACCGGCCCAGAGGAGGACCCAGTGAGAATATTTTTTTTGGGGCGGGGAAATCAAGAAAATGAAATTCTTGGCGATTCAACATTGAAGAACCGAGTGGAGGGGGTCGCAGTGGCTGTATGAGTGTTTCTGAGAGCGGGATGTATGGTGGCAGCTGCATCAGTGCTCTCTCCCCCAGGAGAGATACTCTATAAAGCGTTGGTTCGTGGGTCCTCAGTGCGCGGGCCTTAAAATGTGCGGGCTCCGTAGCATTCGCTACACTTGTTAATCAGCCACTTTGTAAAATGGAGAACCAGCACATGGGCAGATAAAGTCTGTGGTGTCTTCCGAAACAAATTGACTTGAAGACAAATTTTGAATATTCATTATACTTCTATTACGTTTTTTTTTTACCGATAAGTTTATGTGAGTCAAAAGTCATGTGGTATGCATAAATGCACTGTCAAAGGTATGCCATTTATAGTCATGGATTCGTTTACAACACAACAACGCATTTTGGTTATCCAAACTTATTACGAAAACGGTCGAAATATACCGACATGGACGCCCTACAGAGCCTGGAATTCGTTGGATTGTTAAGAGATTGTTATTGAGGAAACTGGTCGTAGACCATACCAACATGCTCGTCCAGCTCGTACTCATGAAAACATAGCCGCAGTGAGTGAAAGTGTGGCGAGAAGATCCAACCACCTCGACTAGGCACCGTTCGCAACAATTGGGAATTAGTGAGACCAACCACTTTATGCCGGATTTTACACATTGATTTACTCCTTCATCGATACAAAATCCAACTAACACAAGAATTGAAGCCGGCAGACCATCAACAGCGGCGTGTTTTTGTAATTGGATGCTGGAATGAGAACACGGATTTTCGGCCAACGTGCTCTTTTCTGATGAGGCTCATTTTCACCTCAATGGATACGTAAATAAGGCAAAATTGCAGATTCTGGGGGGCTGAAAATCCACACCAATATCATGAACAACCTCTCCATCCTGAAAAGTTACTGTTTGGTGCGGATATGGGCTGGTGGCATCATTGGACCATTCTTCTTTGAAGATGCCGAAGAAAAGGCCATTACCGTCAACGGGGAACGTTATCGTGGCATGTTACGGGACTTTTTTTGGCCACAATTGGATCGGATTGGTGCCGACGATCTTTGGTTTCATCAAGACGGAGCAACGGCTCACACATCTCGCCAAACAATCGCATTATGCACACGAAATTTCAAGACCGCATAATTTCACGAAATTCTGATGTCAGTTGGCCCCCGAGATCGTGCGATTTTAAAACACCTCTTGACTATTTCTTTGGGAATTTTTGAGAGGAAAAGTGTATGCGAATGGTCCCCGGACATTCAAGACCTAAAGCGTAATATCCGGAATGAAATTGCGGTCATAGACCCGATTATTCTGGGAAAAGTCATGAAAATTTTGATGTTCGGATGTTGGCCTGTAAACGAAGCCGCGGTGCTCACATGACTGATGTTATTTTTCATACATAAATGGCATAAACCAACCTTCATTTATCAATAAAAAATTCAATTTCACCTCGTAAAAAGTGTGTTTGATTTTTCAAATAGAGAAAAAGTAATAGATGACGCACCCTATATTATACAACAACCATCCTCAAACCAAGTCATCAAGGCCCCTGTCTGTATTTGTAGAGTATGTCTGCTAATTGAATTTCAGCTTTGGGGTTTATTTTAAGAAGAATACCATGAACGTATGTCCCAAAAGCCTTCACTTTTGAGATACAGGATGGTAAAGTTTTCAAAAATAAATAATTTATTGGAGTATATGTAAATACTATTTAAGACACTTTAACGCAATTCTACTTATACAAGGTGATTTACAGGTGGTGACCAAAACTGAATCATCATACACAGGATCACATTTTTAAGGAAGGTCTTCTATGTAACATTTTTTCCTCAAGGAATTCACTAAAAATATTTGAGGTTTAAAAATAATAATAATTTTTCAATGTCTTCCAAACCGTCAAGTGGAATGAACTAAAATTTGCTATGTGAATTTACCTGAGTATTGTCTACATTCAAAAGCCTTTACTCAAAATTAACGTGCACCAGTGGCGGAGATACAGGGGAGTAGTTGCATTATTTTTCCAAATAAAGATAGTACGCCATTGTTTCATTCGAATCGCGCAATTTTTCGAATTTCCCTTCAATTTCCTACAATTTGTGTATTTTCATAGAGTGCACTGTATTCGTAAAAATAAAAATAAAAACAAATTAGATCATTCATGAGTGCCGACATACAACCAGTTTCAAATAAAACAGGAGGCTTTGATACCAACTTGACGTTTTTTGGGAGATAATCTGTCAAATTATGTATTATACGGTTGTTATCGTTACTACTAAAAGTCAAGTCGTAAGTTTCTTTTTCCCATTTTTTGAGTGTTGTGAAGAACTGGAATTTAGCAATGATGAGTACGCTGATATTAGTTTTGTGTACGAGTTCTGTAATGGAAATGTCAATTTAGTTCATTCCAATTGACGATTTTTGGAAATATTGAAAATATTGTTTTTTTTAACTTCAACACCCGTATCTTTTTAATCAAGCCCTCCAGGAAAAAATGTTACATACACAAAATAACAACCATTTCTCCGCAGGATCATGATATCGTTACTATAACTCAAAAAAGTGAAGAGGATCAAATATGCCGATAAATGAATACAGATTCTATTTTTTTTAAGAAAAATCACAGGGCGTGGTACTGACTTTCTATGCCAAAAAGCTTACCTGTTTCTTAATGAGAAGAGGCTTAGGACATACGTCCCATATGAAGTTTTCTTCTTAAAATAGACTCAAAGATCGCCCCATTAAATATTGACATTCAATTCGGAAGCACTCTGTATATTGATTCGCTTTTTAATTTAAACCCATTCTAATAAAGAAAACTATGCAAAAAATATATTGCTGTCTTGAATACTAGTCAAATGAATCATAATCGAACAGAGAAGCGAATAATTTATGTGAAAGGATAATCCGGTGGGGTGGTAGGTGTACATAATAAAATTTGAATAAATCGACATGTAGAGAGTCGAGTGGGGCATATCTCCTGGCAGTCGCGTATCACTTTATGCGATTGTATGAATAAACTCCCCAAATAAATAGCCCGACGAACTGGCGGCGGTAATAAATTAAAAAGTTTTTTACACCGCTACCAACGAGAGAGAGTGTACGCGGATACGTTGTGTCCAAAATTCATGTTTCTATTATGAACAGGAGCAGGAACAATCTGTAAGTAGAATAAGAAAGAAAATACTGGGACCCGTTTTTTTAGAACGAGGAGCGGAATAACCAACCAAGTGTTCTAATTATATTCCTGACGACTTTTTACATCTGTTTTGATGTTTATCAAATATGTTTGTGATCAGGAGGATATATTCGTAAATAGTATAACAAAGGAAGCGACACATACTAACTATATTAATAATGTTTAGAGGTACCACTGCTCTAAATGGCAAGGACATTAATGTTAATTATAACGAGTACGAAGGGTAAAAAAATACCAGTACAACTGTTCCCAACTAACAATTACCACTCCAAGTTGCAAGAATGATTATACAGTATTCCTTACACAGCATTGTATACTGTAAGAACATTGGCAAAACCCACTTAGAACAGCTATACAAGCGGAAGGGGCACACCTAATAGGACACTTCAGTCATTTAAGAGGTTGTATAAGGGCTGCAGGTAACAGTTATACAACAAAAGTGTACGCCTCTATAGGACATTTGCGTCAGTGCAAGGTTCAGTTTTTATCAACTAAACAACTATTCTGTTACGTGATTCTACTTTATTGCAACCAAACTGTTTCTTATGTATTGTATAGACGAAGTGAAGAATATACGAGTATAACTAACACATTACAGTCATCTTGTTTACTTACATATCGGCCATTGTGGATTTCATACACAGGTATATGATAAACTCCTACACCGTGATATAGGGCTATTGAATTACTTGCACAGCAAATTTTATTGTGATTATCGTGCAAATTAGTTACGCAATTTCTACGGGCCTCGTATTTGATTCATATTTTAATAATGATCCAAAGTGTGTCTAGATTTTTAAGATGGAAAACTGAACTTGTCTGCTTTAAATCTTCCACAAATCCTATATTTAGACACAATTACACTAATGTGCATCACCTTATATCTGTAATTTTGAAA